>JAUTBT010084149.1:0-30858 GCA_032361225.1 Lepetodrilus schrolli | reverse complement strand
GCGATGGTGTAGCGATGGTCCAGCGATGGTCAGCGTTCGCCAGCATTTGGCCGATTTTTCCATGCGTTACGCGTGCGTTAGCTCTGATCGCCAAGGTGTGACGGGGCCATAAGCAAGGAGTTAAATCCGGCACGCTGAATTGCAAGTCGACACATCCAAGCAAGATGTACTTTACCGTGAAGTCCTTTTCGCACTCAACATACCGAGGTTTATCCTCGCTCTTTATAATATAACAAATCCAAGACAGACAGTATTTCATAGTATGTAGATTCTATCGCTTCGTCTTCAGGACCAGGCTCACAAGAGTGCAATACTTCATCTCCATCAATTCCACCGACCCGGATGTCCTCGGCAGTCCAGTGCATGCCTCCCCACAGGACATCAATGCGACTCTCGGTGAGATCGACGGAATGAAGTTGAAAGTCTGCGGCTGTTCCGGCCTTAAACACAGATCTGTTCACGTCAATGGCGCCAACGTTAACTACATGCTTGTCGCCGGAGCTTTGAAGGACGCATGGATCTCCAAGAATAACGGTAATCCGCTCACGCCAAAAGGGTATTGAATCACAATTACTACTGTGTTATGAAGGAAGACTACGTTGCGGTATACATGTATTTCAGCTAACATTTTGTCGTTCTTGTGACCCAGGGTCAGTAACTGTTGTTAATACGCTACATTTCTGACCTTGGGCAATATCCTTATCAGGAACTTCGTCCTGAAGACATCGCGATGAAGTGTATTCTTGAAATGGCCTATAAAATATAAACCAATCCAAACCTGTGTATTGAATTTGAGAATGTGAGAACGTAGCTGCTCTTCTCTCACATGTTGCAATTTCAACAAGACTGAGAGAACTTCTCTGATTGGTTCAATCTGTGACCTTTTAGAACAATTAGTAATGCTCACATAACAAGACAAAACGGGGTTGTGATCCTAATTGCCTCGAGGCTTATATTTAAAGCGGCACTGGGCTTGCTTTTAAAGGATGACACTGCTTTAGGATACAATTTCTAGATTATCTGATTTCAGACACTGCTATCCTGAAGGGATATCTCCATGTCAATGTAAAGCAGTTACGGAATAACAGAACGAGACGAGCAGCAGTTTCAGCTGGTGACCTGGTCAACGAGAAGGGGTATGCATGTTATAGTAATGTCGTGATTCACGTTCTAATAGACTGTTCTTAATTCAGAGTAAAATATCCTGCTGTCAACTGATTTCGAGGATCGTGTTTACGAGACAATCGCGTTTTGCGTTATAACGAGAGAGCGCGAGCGAGTTCTGAGGACGGTGACTCCGGCTTGGATCAACATAAAATTGATAAAAATGTATACTAGATAAGTAATTTACAAAAGCATACATTAACTCTGTGTATTTTCCACCTCTGATCACGAATACCAATGGCTTGCTTTAGTCCACGTAGGCCTACTACGTATATACCGTTGTATAAAGAGTGTCATTAATTTTACATTGGTCCATCGTAGCGCTCTAGATGCCCATTACAAATATATTATTATTATTATTAATATAATTACGCGTTCTTCATGTAAACCCCTCATCCTATTGTATAATTATATTTGTGTCTCACATACTGTAACAGCCCAGGCGAAATATAGTTCTGGTTTATTCTGACAGAGACACAATATCGCTCGTAGACTACACGGTGTCCGTCGATGGACGGGATCCGAACCCGGTCTCTGTCCGGACACCCACTCAGGAAGATGTTGATCGCAGTCTGAAGGCTGCGGGACTGCAAAATTGCAATTGCAACCCCGGGAAAGTAGGACACGTGAAATTGGATGGAGTCACTCCGGATTCACAGAAGAAGGATATTGCTGAGGCAGTGAAACAAGCCATTGCCATGTCTAACCCAGGTAAACCATCCAGGACGTTAAATTGGATACTTAAACATTGCCCTAAATTGTCCTACAATCACGAAGAACCACGTAATACAAAAAAATTACGTCAATTTTAATACGGACGTCGCCATGATGCCCAGAGGATTTAAATAATTATTTTAGTACGATTTCATGCTCAAATGTTGCATTGGGATTTGAGTATAACATATTATTTAAAAAGGAAATCGTGCTCAATAACATTTCATAACCTACGGACCGAGGCTGCACTTCACGAAATGGTCGTAGACGTATTGGTAGTCCTATTGGGTGTAAATATTGGTTTACGTCATTTCCTATATAAAAAAACAACAACACGGAGTCTGCTCTGATTTAAGCACGGACTACAGTATGGCCTATTGCATGAAATAGCCGACCTGGCGGACACATGTAATTTAAAACACTTGATATTTTCATGTAATGTTTTGGTTTCTAAATTAGTCAATCAATGTCCAAGATGAATACCTAATGTACTGGCGATGTCAAGAGAAGAACCTATTTATTTAATTGGTTTATTCAAACAAGACCACTAATAATACATGCAACTCTATTAAATAGCGTATATAACACTTATTAATTTAACAACATAAATTGTTATACGTTATTAATGCTCATTTTTTAAATTAGATATCAGTGGTGATAATCTTGAAGTTCAGATCCTCGATGTAAAGAATAACAAAGAGAATGGGTAAGAACAAACTAATTATATGTATACTAATTTGTATTAGCTACCATTATCGGAATCACGTGCTCTTCATGTCATGGCAGGTTATGTAATAGAACGTAATAGATCATGGACATTACCTCTACTACATTAATCGCAAACACTAATAATTCTAAATCGCAAATGAAACATTTAAAAATAGAATGAGTTTGATATTGCACCACAGAAAACCTGTATCCGAGATTCTGTACGCTGTACGACGCAACGACAGTGACGGCGTAGACGTCTTGACGTCACCGACTACAGCTAGCCTGGCAGAGGCCCTTACGGCAAAGGGAAGGTCCCTGTACACGAGCCCAGAGGCCGTGACGAAGACACCTTTAGTGGAGGTATGAATGGAACTGAATCTAGCACTTCACTACCACCATCACTACCATCTTCACTACCACTACCACCACCACGATCACTACCACCATCACTACCACCATCACTACCACCATCACTACCACCATCACTACCACCACCACTACCACCTCAACACTCCATTTTGCAATTTCTGCAATAAGACTTTGATGTTTAATTTATTATATTTTGTATTTTAGGGTAGCGATTGGCAGATACCAGTTGCGGGGTTGTGTGGCGCCTTTGCTGTGGCCCTGTGTATAATTATTGTATATATCGTCATAATCAAGCGGTAAGACAAATATAATTCGAAAACTGTTGACACACATATATATCGGTAGTCTCGCACTTTCATATAACGAGGTTAGCACGGCATCAACGGGTCAGCATATTAAAATAGTTGTGGCGCGGAGAGAACTACATACTGAGTAAAACTGTGATAAACACAATGAATGTATGTCTCTATGTTTGTTTACATTTTACATTGATGTTTCGAACCACTTTCAGGGTAATTTTGGTAATATCATGGTTTTGTCAATTTATGACAGGAGGAAATCTGTAACACCCGTAGCACTGAGTTTAGCAGAAAATCTGCGAATATCTGTGGGTAACCACGGTACATGAATCCACCATTTGTCATACATTCGCCTTTCGGTTGCTTTAACTGCATCATGTTAAATGTGACCAACTTGTGCTGTAGCCACAGACCTATTTTCACACACACAAACTATAATACAAACACATCTTCTACGTGGATAAGTTAAAAAACCTGTAAACGATTTCCTATTATGTAAGTATATGCATTGTATATGTTGAGTGCCTATATAATATCCCTATGTAAATATCCCACCAGTATAAATATATGTATGTATTACGCCGTCTATGTTTACTTTGTATTGTATCTGTCGACAATGTTGACGTAATCTGGTGAATACAATCTACAAGAAAATACCAACGAGTTTAGGTCTACACTAAACATGTATTTGGAAGCTGCCGTAAAATATTTCAGATCACTTGAACATATCATGATTTCCCTTGGAATGCGGGTACGAAACGGGGAAAACATAGTTAATTCTTAACTACACTGTATAAGCAACCGTGGCAATTATGTTAGTAATGCCGAATTCCTATCCAATGTGTCGTGTTACTCATATCCAATATGTTGTTGCTCCTACCCGATATATCATTTTGCTCATACCCAATATGTGTTGTTAATTCTACCCGATATATCGTGTTGCTCATACCCAATATGTGTTGTTGCTCCTACCCTATATATCTTGTTGCTCATACCCAATATGTGTTGTTAATTCTACCCTATATATCTTGTTGCTCATACCCAATATGTGTTGTTAATTCTACCCGATATATCTTGTTGCTCATACCCAAATACAGTAAAAACCCGCATGTAAGAACCTGTTTTTTTAAGAACCTGTTAGGCTTAAGGTTGCCCCATTAGACCCCCTTTACATAAGAACCTATTTTAGCCTAAAATTTGAAACAGGTTCGTATTTTAAAATTTATTTAGAAATTTGAAAATAAATATAGCAAATTCTATCAGGCAATGAAAATGAGTGAGATCACTTTCAATGTCATGTGTGAGATGTATTGATACACATTAACATTAACAATAACTGTAAACACGTTTGTAGTACAGTATCAATATTTTTCAAACAACAATCACATTTTTTTTTACTTAGGAAATTAAGAACCTAAACAACCTAACTTCCCACTGAGCACCAATTTTATAAGAACATCTTTAGGTTAACTTGAAAGAAAAAAAAAGGTTCTTACATGCGGATTTTTTTAACTGTATGTGCTATTGCTCCTATCTAATATATATATATATGATGCTATTCCAAATGTATCGTTGCTCCTATCCAAAATGTTTCTTTGCACCTACCCAATATATCTTGTTGCAACTACTAAAACACGTTTTGTTACTTCTACCAATAGGTCTCCTTGCAGGCGAAGTAAGAGTGCTGATCTCGGAGAGACGGTAGATAAACACAACGAAGAACACTTCACAGCGCCTGCAGTTTTCCAGAACCCCATGTATGGAGCTCAGCAGGACATGCACCAGCGAGTCACAATAGAAGGATTATAATGTTAGTGATCAGAGTTCAAATTCCTGATGCCATTTATATGTTATAATTGTATACTCAACAAAATTAATTACGGACAGGGAGATATTTAATGAGGAAGCTTTCTACCAAGTATGGAACTTGGCTTGAGGAAACTGGTGCCATTCTTCTTCAAATATGCGTCTGCAAGTTCTTGAAGAGTATCTGGATCATGTAAACGTTTGGAAATACTTCGTTCTTAAAATGATATAAAGATAAATTTACATATCCACAAATGCTCCTGGCCCTTAATTAATTTTGTTGAGTATATTATTCATGTGTTTATGTTAAGCTTGTAAACATTTATAATTATAACATATGGCATATAATTATATAGTGAAATACTGGTACACCTATACTATATATAATATTACTTAATGTGCCTAATTTCCGACTTGTTTGTACTCGCAAGACCATATAGGCAGATCATATATAGTAACTGTTGGTCTTGACATATCAGTGTGATATTATTATACCCGTACGTGAATCATTTTATGATAAAGTGCAGACTGAGGATTATAGTATAGTTAAAAATAATATTTACAGATTAAAATCTACTACGACTACAGGAGCATGTACATTTGTTTTACTGAATATTCAATGTGTATCGGCATTTCAACATTTGCAATATATTTTTACTGGTATTTTCATGTATTACACATTGTTATAAAGTTTGGTTATAAAAATAGTATATACCGGGGTATAGCATTTAAATGTTTGCATTGCAGGTTTGGTTTTATGAATAATATCTATAACGTTTATTGGTTGCAAATCATATCATGACAATCAACATTATTCATGTTTTAATATATTTTAATGGTTAATAAAATAATATACTATAATGTCAATTACTTATAGATTGTTTAATTGATATAATTTTTCAAAATGGTGCCTGTAGTATCATTGGTGATTTCCGACAGACATGTTATTGATGTAATATTTTGTAACATTAATGTATAATCATGGGAAATATTCATTAATATACCAATATCAATTTATCCTAGAGGTGATATCATACTCCAAACGTGCCTATTTGAAAATGTACTATATATGTATTTCAAGTATATACTAACGAACACAACGAGAATAAAATACACGTGTATATATACTAGCCTTCCAATAACTGTTCTTTTCAGTGGAATAAGGATCGAATATTGAAATTATTACAGTATCAGGAAATTTTCACATATTAACACATTTAGAGAAAGTTTTAGATTACTAATTGTAGGTTGATTGCATAATATTTACTTATTGTGAACCTGAGTCGATGATGACTGCGATGCAATGCAGTATACATCCATGGGATATTGTATTTTGGTATTGCATATTACCAAGTAGCCTACTAATAGCTAGCTTTTTTACTGGCCTGTTGAAAACTGATCGGACGTCAGATTTATTCAAAGATACAATCAAATTTGAAAAGTTTCAATTAATAATAATAATAATAATAATAATAATATGACACTTTTAAGTGCATGATTCCATGCGCAATGCATGCTCAAAGCGCACAATATAATATCTAAAAGGCTCATGTAAATTTGAAATGTAAATGAACACAAATGTCGACCGCAACAGGTCAATACCTCGTAGATGGATGACTAATAATTATATATCAAATACATGAAGCATGTTGTATGGAATATTAACGAAACAGTTTGTCAAACACTAGTTAAATGCCCTGCCTGTGCTTCTACGTGTTAGGCATAAAAACGGTTTACATCCTCAATGTACGGACTATGAGACGCTTCTATATTTAGACACAATCGTTAGCCCGTTAATCCCATCGTCAACGTTTCATATCCCTGCAATGTATTCAGAGATTATCACGTGAACAAAAACTAACCACCCATATAAATAGTAATTATCATAAGGTTTAGCTCACTCAAACCTGTAAAACCTAGTTCTCACGACAATACACAATTAGTTTGAATAGATTTGTATTACGTATTCTATTGGCATTTTTATATGTTTAAGATGTAAACCTATTAATTAAATATGATGCGTCTACATGCATATGTTTACCAGAAAATGTTGATTGATAGATTTCAACATATTTTATTAATACAAATTCAACAGGATTAAACGAATGTGAAACACTTATTGAAGTCCTCTTATCGAAGAAAATGTTAAATTCAGCTGTATTCATATTTATAATGTCGGATGCCGGTGTTAAATGTGGTTCTCCTTTTAAACATGTTCGTTAAAACACGATCGAGGACAACTGGCCGTATATCAAGATCCGTGTGTACTTTCAACCGTGTGCTGTAACTATATATAGAGAATACTAAACGAACTTCCGTGTGATACTATTATTATGAAACGAGTGAATGGTTTGGGTATCTGACGAGAGAAAGCGAGTTAGATACCAAAACTATTCACGAGTTTCATAAAAATGGTATCACACGAAAGCTCGTTTAGTATTGTATTTATTACACTACCAACTCGGGCATGCAAATGACCAACTTTATTGCAGTTCGTTTTCCATCAGTTTACACTATAGAGCACGCCCTTGAATACATGAGAACAAAGGCTAGTCCGCTTGACGCACGTTTCATTGCTATTCACAAATACGTATTCCCTTGTTTTCAAGAGAAATACGACTTTAAAATCATTACGGAATGGTGAATTCACACTTGTTTTAATAACAATTTAATTGTGATAATGTTCATCAAGTCTTGAACTTGAACATTGTGGTGGAAGTATGACCAAAGCGAGATAACTCCGTCTTTGCACACGTTTGTCTGGCTATGAACAGCTAATGACACGAATACACCCGTGATGTTCTAACACTGTATGCACTGTGTTACGAGATGTATCCAGATATATTGACGACGAATAAAACAAACGACAACATGTGATTTTTTTTACATCTTCGTACATTCGACATCATTTGTTCAGACAGAGATGCTCAGACGACACACCAGCTAAAAATAGCAAAAGTATTACACCATAGATATATTTATATGAAAAGTGATATTACACTAGTCAGTTAACTGATCAGTTAGGACATGGGTGGTATCTCACTGGTAGTGTAATACACGTGAATATACTAAATGCCAATTCTATTAATTGACATGTACTTAATCAAGTTAATGATCTATATCTTAATATCGAAGACCTCGGAAAATAATTTAATCCAGAGGATTACCAATTACCGGTAAACAGACCAAGCTGGACACGAAGAGTGTGTATCAACCATGGATTTGAATCATTAGTGACATGACTCAGATGGCAAAATGTTTAACATTCCGTTATTTGATCCACCCTACCATTCTCCCACGGTGTCCATTCATGAAAGAAAGGGATAGTGAAAATCGTGTCATTTACACTATTGTATAATATTAGTATCTATAGACAAGACATAACAGGCAGGGGAGCGACATTAATATAGGATGCCATAATCTTGTTTGTCAATCCCCTCTCATGTATATATTTATTTATGTCTTCTTTGTATCCTCATGAGAATATATATTATGTTAAAGACGTACAGACAAAAATAGTGTATTTCTTGCCACATGGTAAGAATACAGAAACAAAATATGCGAATATATACGTTTAAAGGCATGCAATAACATCGATGATCTTTTAAAACTAAATGTTTAGCTATATGCATTTAATATATTCATTTGGAAGTTGACCACCATAACCAGTACTAGCCCACCTATTTGGGTTCATTATACTTTTCAAGGAATCATTTCTATTTTTCATGTCATTCATAAATGTATATACTTATATTCATACAAACTGACTGGTGTATCAAATCAGGAACACCATATCGAGGTGTTACTTACAACAAATAGGAAATGCACATTTTTCATGTCCTTGTATCCATCAACAGGATGAAGGTGAAAACAGCGGTATATTGGTTAATCCTAAATATACAACTAATTGAACAGGAACAATACTAATATTAGCCTTATTTGTCTACCGTAATAGACTACTTAAAGATTAATAGTTATAACTGGCTAAATAAATGTTTGACATATTATCAATATAACCGATGCAATGCTTACCATGGCCAGTCATCGCCATACCGAAAGTTAATAAATTACTCAATAGTCGAATCATTTATTACTCTCCGATTGTGAGATATGACATAGAAGCACAAATTCAAATACAACAAATTAATGGTAATGCCGACGACGGTGGTGGTGGTGGATGGGGATACAGAAGTTTTCACAATACCTGCTCAACACACATTCATGGTCTCTTGACACGAACACACTAATACACTGATGTTATATTCGCTTTATTTGTTCACGTCTTTGTCTAAATAGTCTTTTCACCTGCGAGTGAATCATCATTGTACACCTGTACCGTGGACATGACGTGTTGAATGACCGAATATGTCGTGTCTACATAGAAGAGAAGAAGAAGAATGTTTATTTAGGTGTCATGTGATGAATAAAAGATACAATGGTTACATACAATGATAACACAAATTTATAAAAACACCACCCGGCCAATTGAGGCCTATATGACACCAATACAGTTTTATACATAAATGTAAAACTACGGAATAAAAATAAATACCTTGTCATTCATTGACAAGTGATGATCAGTGGTCGGTGTTCTGTTGAGACTACTCAGGATGGTCTACATGTATACTATAATTTCATTGTCAGAACCATTTTGATAGATTTCTATTATTGATCACATACGAATTCAATGATTGGCGTGTCTGAATAAAAGAGTAATCTACAGTCAAAATGAGGATATTTTACAGCAGTGATTACAGTAGCTTACTAGAGCGCAAGTTTAGTGTAGGGTGATCCATTGACACGGGCAATGAAATAGACGCTTTGAGCATACTCTTGAGTGTGAATGTGGTGCATTATTATCATTAAATTATTGTTATTATTATGAATATTATTATTATTATTATTATTATTATCATTATCATCATCACCACCACCATCATCATCATTATCATCATCATCACCACCACAATCAACATTGTCACCACACCCAACACATTCATTATCATCACCATCACCACCACACTACCGCCATCACCACCACCTCCTCCTCCTCCCCCTCCTCCTCAACATCATAATTAGATTACTACTATTACTATTAATATTCCATTACACACATGCTGTCCCTGCACGACCTTCCCCACCTTCTTCTCACGCTATGCGGAGTCATACTAGACGTCTACTCGTAGGATAACAGTGAGACGCACATAGCAGTTCCTCTGGGTCGCAGTGCAGTCATAATCTGCTGGTAAACACCGCGACTCTAGAAGCAAACTGCTACTCCGTCTGGTCATCCTAGACTTTTAGGAAAAACCAAGGATCTGACTGCACAGTGATTAGACGCTTGCAGCATGTCCCGAACAAAGAGGTCCGTTTTTCCACCTCATGGCCGGGTTTTGCAAGGATTTTCTAAACGTTTTTATTTTATTTCTGTTAGGTATTTTGAGACTGCCATGTAAACAGCCTCGTTAACGAGCATGTAAATAGTAACATATAGCCATTACGTAAATAGGGGTTATTTAGCGCTCGAATATTTGAATATTTGCCAGCCGTAGTGAGAACAGTTCCTGAGGACTTCATGTACATTTTTAGTATTACTTCTATAGGAATGGAATGTATAAGGATTCAGCTGACATTGCCATCTCGACAGAAATTGTCATTGGAAAATATCTTCCACACATCTATTCACATGTAGCTAAACAATAGTTAGGTGTCCTGTTCCAGGATCCTAACAGAGTCAGACAGGATCCTGGCAGGACACTTTCTCTTCGGGTGTCCTTGTATATTTTTGAGCATCCACGTTAGGTGTCCTGGCCCGGACACCTAACAGGACTTCTAATGTTTTTTGTTGTTGTGACAGATCTACGATTTGTATAGTGAAGTCTGCAGGTTTAGTGTAAGTAGAACTTCAGAGACAAACATCCAGATCAAAACACAAAATGGTGTATCAGCCCCCGAAATTACGAAACCTTTAGTGAACGATTTCATATTCAAGCTCAAATTGTATATGGAGATTTATGAACAAAACTTTGGGTTGAAATCGTTGCTTAACCCAAATAGTTTCGTAATCTCGCGGCCTGGCTTTGAAACAGTGTCTCTACCGACGACGTTAGTGGTTATATCAATTTAAAGTAAAACAAATGGGGAATATATTCAATGTAACATGCTGTATCAGTTCTCGAAAATGTGATGCAACGTGTTCTATTGAACTAATATTAACGACATACTTCATGACAACTGAATCTCTAACACTATACTATTGTAGATACCTATTTTTCACTAGTGCCTAAATTTGCTGTAGATTTTATATAGTATTTCATTGTATATTCGACGAGTTTTAATGTGATCGTGACTCGTTCTAATCGTGCACCTGGCAGTATATATACCAGGATGCCTCTGGTGTATTTGTCTAGTGGGAGCTTGTCCGCGACAAGAATCCATTACAGCAGGCGACACAACCTGCAAGGATTAACTAAACTGCCCCAGTATGTTCTAATCCTTACTTACCATACCCACCACCAGGGAGTCGCTGTATAGCTTTGCTTAATATAGCGTTTGTATGCACACATGCCGTCATAGCGTTTTCCTGTACTGTCACGTAGAATTCTTATTTATGACGTAAACATGGCCATATTGTCACGTGTGATCTGTTCTACGTGACGACCGCAATGTGTCATGGATGGTAATGGAAAATAGTGGTTTGTTTTTGTACAAATATTTGTAATATTTATTTTCGCTATGTTGTTTTCTTTATTTATTACTGTCAAACTTATATTATTTAGAATTATGAGTATTATTTACAATAGCCAGACTAGGTTGCATCCATATGGATAAGCCATCTATTACACAAAATTAAATCCTTCCTTTACCTATTACTTTGTTTTACGTCCTTCACCCGCTGGTAAATCTCTCTAGTCAGAGTCAAGTCACTTCCTAATTGTGTGTTAACGATATGACCTCGTTGACCGTGTGTTGGCCGTAAATGTGCACAGTTCGCCATTTTGAATAAATCCATTTGACAACGAGGTGTAGTTTAAACAACGCACCCCTGTACAGGTGGATCCTTCTCCTTTGTATTACAACCGTATGTAAACTATAGGTGCAGTTGCAAAACAATACTTGCATGCATGTGCAATGTTGTACATGTTTGAATAAAATGTAAATTTACATTCGTTGACAAAATGTAAGCTTAATTACGTGCAACTACAGATAGTTACATTGGATTCTCAAAAATAAAGAACATGTCCTATTCATGTACATTAACGAGATGCATGCATGCAATCTTTATGTAATTTTAATTAACCTGAAAGACATTGAATAGGTATAGTTGTCCTCGATTTACATAGCTTCAACTACCACTTTCTATCACGGTGCGACGGAGGATAACTTTAGTTAGTCATATAAAATCTTAGATGTTAAAAACCAATGTAAAAATTCAATTGAGAAGAATATTGCACATGATATTCGAACAAATCTGTTTGATAGGGATAGTAATCTTGCGAATAACTTTGCTTCATATTTGGAAGAGAAGAGTCTTGACATTCGTAGAACATTGGATCAAACATCTTGTAATCAGCTACAAGACACATCTCCTGAAACAAATCGAAGTGGTTCTCTAGATCCTATGAAGAATTTCGAGCAATTCCACGAGGAGGAAATTCGAAATAGTCAATATTCGTTTGATGACTCACTTTAATGAAAATAAGCTACTAGATCAATTCCACTCTCTGTTGAAAGTTCTCAACGATCTTCAGTGTAATGCTAACCGTGGTAAGGTGTCTTTGTTGTTGCTGCTCGATTTAACAAAGCGACCTCTAATGCAACGCATTTTGGATGTGGAGTTCCCCAAGGATCAGTTCTTGAACCGATACTCTTTACGATCTCTCAAAATCTGATTCAGCATCATTGCTATGCTGACAACACGCAGTTATATAGTTGATTCGAACCTGTTAACTGCAGTGAGATTCTGAATGTGGAGAAAAAGTCATGGATGTGTAGACACAAATTAAAGCTCAATGATGATAAAACAGAAGCCATAGTTGTTGGACAAGCCAGAAAAAGCATTCATATAAGTGACAGACATAACTTTCACATTTTGTCAAGAATCTGGGTGTTAATATCGATTCTGGACTCACAATGGACAAGCATGTTCGAATCACTTGTCACTATCACCTGAGAAACATTGGGTCAATACGCAGGCTCACAACTGAAGCTACGTGCATGCTGGTCAGATCCCTTGTTCTGTCAAGATTGGATTATTGTAATGACCTCTGTCAGAATATCAACAAAGACCCTATCTACAAGCTGCAGAGTATCCAAACTTCTGCTGCCCGTATGACAACCATATGCGTGAGCATATCGCACCTAAGCTCATGGCTCTCTATCACTTCCAGTTCAGGCATGTCACCGAAATTACGAAACTTTTATGAGTACGATTTCATGCTCAACTTGTTCACAAAAGCATGAAATCGTACTCAAAAAGTTTCGTAATCTCGGGGCCTAGTGGATTGCAATGTACCAGCAAGGAATCGTCGGTCTGTAATGAAGCTAAAATCCTTTGGCTACCGATCCTTCTGTTACTCTGCACGTTATCTGTGGAAATCCCTACCTATTGAATTCCCAGTCTTGAAACGATATTGAACAGCCCTAAGGGCAATTACTACAGTTGTATTAAAAACACTTTTGTATTTGAAAGATATATCTTATTACCAAAATCTATATCATTTCATATGTTAAATGTTAGAACAAGTAACTCTAAAATTTAACATGTGAAATGATATAGATTGAAACTGGTCGTTGTTGTAATATGCCTAGGTATGAGATCAGAGGACCTGTCCATTCTGTACATCACCTGCTTTAGCTGATGAATTTCATTATTTATTTAGATGTAAATACTTTGACACTGTTAGAAAGAAATATAGCGCTCACAAATACCTTGTTTCCCTAATCTATATAAATATGAACCACTCTGTTGTACATCTGTCCTCAATGAAATTAAGAATTTATCCAACTTTATAAAAACTGTAATGTCAGCGTTTGTCACGTACAATTTCTAACCATCTTAAATTACTAGTACCTAACCAATTCATATATGTATTTAATATTTATTTGTACTCGTGTACCACCGTGGGTGGTAATAAGTGAATAAAAAAAACTCTGAAACTCTGAAACCTCTGAAACTCTGGTAACTGCTGCCAGTAGGTGGATCACGTTGAAATATTAGTTAGGTAAGATCGGGCACAGTTAGTACATGGGTGGAACCCTTGAATTACTGATCCATTGAGATGCATTGGAAAACGTTGTGGCATCATCTTACGCAAGTGATTTACAATTTTCCCCTTCTGACCCTGCAGTGAATTGGACCCAGTGAAGAACAACTCGATTGTATGACACGTACTTTAATGGAGCTGGACAATGCAGTCAATTAAGTGGCTTTACACTGATAACTATTTACATATGCAACTTAATTGGCAGTACTATTGGGGTTACTAACCTCCATACCATCACAGTGTATACAGTATGTAGTACTAGCCCTATCATCCCCGAAACACAGACCATCCGTCAAATGTTCAGTAAGTAGGCACGGTGGTCTGTGTTTCGAGGATGTATCCATACAAGTACCATTACCATTAGGAATTGAAATTGGACATCGTGTGGCTTAATTTCTATATACATGTACTTTTAGTATCTGACAAATTAGTCATAATTACAAATTACACGCGTTTCTAATTATACTAGGTCAAGAATCGAAGAAGCTAAACTCCAAATACGTGTACATATGTACTCTGGGTACATTTCGATATATCGATATATCGAAATGTACCGAGGTTATCGTTACCATATCGTTTTGTATTCAGCTATCAGCCCCAGTGTATACTTCTATACAGAGATAGTGGGACAACACGTACTGACTGTCCCTCGTGATGTTAATTCTCCAACAAACAGACATCTCTATCTAGTTTACATATGTCAACAATCTAATAAAACAAAGAGAAACACGTGTATTCGTTTCTGGACAGTATAACTGTAAGTGACAGGAATTAACAAGGCAACAATAACTGATTTCATTTCATGAAGATAACACTAGTTGAAATGTACATGGACAATAGGTAAAAGCGTTACTGACTAGGCAATGCCCTTGTTGCCTAATTTAATCAGGCATTAAGCTTATTACCTGAATATTTTCACGGATATTTCTCTTATTACTTATATACATATATATAACGTTAAATATTCTAATTGAAAACAAGCATAGGTGTTAATTAGAATAGTTAAAGTCTGATGGATAGAGACGTACAAGTTAGCCTGCTACAAGTATAAACGAATGGGTATATACATTCAGACAGTATATGTACGTGTAATACTGTACCTCTGTTAAGGTATCCAAATAACGGGTACACGTTCCGTAAGTCATCCTTTCCCAGAATCCGGTCAAACTCATAGTCAGAAGTCTATTGATCATGACTAAACGTACTCGTTCTTCATCAGAATGTCAGACAGCACGTGTATGCTCACGTCAGTTATCTCCCTTTGAAGTAATTATCCGCTAGAGTACGTTCGATAACAGAGATATAGCACATTTCAAACGCATGCCAAACTTTCCAACTAAACAGTCTGGGATTATACTGAGGATCCCATCACCTTTTTTCCCGCTGTCCCCTGTGCCTGACTTCTTTAACAGCTATCCCTTGTGGGAGAGAAAATTTATGACCAATTGTCATATGAATAATTGCTCAGGGGTGCATTTACGCTAGTAAATCTCGACACGTTCTCTACACTGCTGTAGTTGACAACAAATGGTTCGTGCTCTACTCAGTATATGGATCTAAAGCGCCCCCGCTTAATTTTCTAGGTCTAATGTCTATTTATATAATCTAGTTCAAGTCGATCACGGCAAATTAATTTAAACACCTGTTATGCCTTATGATGGGAATAATTACAGTGTGTGTGTGTGTGTGTGTGTGTGTGTGTGTGTGTGTGAGAGAGAGAGAGAGAGAGAGAGAGAGAGAGAGAGAGAGAGAGAGATTGTGTTGATTGGTGGTAAGAAGTATGTCATCCATCAAACCAATGAACATAATTGGCATACGAGTAGATATATGGCACTGTCAGATTGTCATGGCCTAGGGATCAACATAATATTATACGTGTGTAACTAATTGACTTAATGACTTCATTACTATTAATTAGGCTACTACAAAATCCAATAGAGGAAACATTGATTTCAATTTGTAAATGCTGTTAGTATTTCATTACTATTCTACATGCATGTACTAGTAAGGTTACGAAAGATTTGCAATACCTCATTTGGATACAGGTGTACCTACCATTTAGTAACAATTCCACACACTGTTCCATTATACATGTATACACTAAATGTATTCGAAAGTTGAAATCTCAAATGGAGTTTCGTCAATAAAATAAACATTTTATTAAATCCTGTTTCAAGCCTGTCAAACATACATGCAGACACATAAACACACGCCAACAATGGTGATAACATATCAGGATTTACCTGAACTAAGTATTTACCTGAACTAAGTACTGAACTAAGTATTTTCCTGAACTAAGTATTTACTTGAACTAAGTATTTACCTGAACTAAGTATTTACCGTCTTCTTTATGGGCACTATATTTATGGGTACTAGTATTGAATACATGTATATATACTATAGACTTGGCAGCTAGATAGCAAGCGAGGCCATGTATTTATGGTCCTAGCAGGCAAACATTGTTTTTCATTTTCCAAAGATTGGCAGTGTAGTATATTCTCAACTTCGACTGATAACTTACACTACATGTATAGCAGTTAAAAGGAAAGGAAATGCATATGGAAAGCTATTTAGATTAGAGAGATTGCATCTTTTGTAAATCATCCTATCCTCACTTGGTAATTATTCATGTAGGTTTGTGCGATCTTTCTGTTTCTATATCTTTATATATAGATAGACGCTTAAGAACTGGCTACCACATGCCGAGTTGGATGGATGATTTCATTACATCGATATTTATCGAGTATTTTGGAACTGTTGTTGCGCTAGCATGTTGCTGCCACGGGTGATGTATTACTGGTGGTTATTAATTATTACAATTTGATAAAAATTAGCAATGTTAGCAAATGTTTAATTAGCAAATATTGTAAATACGGAAACCGGCTCCTGTGGGTGGGTCTTTATATACATACTGCCATCCCCGCTATAAGAAAATATAGTGTTACACTAGTCATAATAACAAAATGCATGTTTATACAAATCCATACTCCAAAGTGTGCTCATAGCGAGACTCTGTTACCCCGGTGTGCATTCAGATTCCTTCTCAACTTCCTGGGGAGTCACAATGAGTCACAACTGCTTCCGCTTTAGAAGGTTATACCATTCACAGTTCCTTCTCATCGAACCGAGTACCCATTCCCTGCTGGGTTCACCGAGGCATTTTATAGCTAAGCAACACTACAAATATGTACTCACATTGTTAGATCCGCTGGAAGTAGGCCTACGTGGGATATCCATTAATATTACAAACACAGAACTGATCCTTCGCGATGTCCTGGTATAGAAGAAGTCCTATGCAGCTACCATTTATACAGCTATCATTTAACCGAGTGTAGAGTTGATCGAAAGTGCAGGTCTACTCCAGTGTGAAAGAAGATAATCTGGCAAGATATAATGCATTGTTTCATGTCGTGTCTGTGTTAATATGTAATCGATTAGCAGCAAATGCTGGTATTTTATTCACTATTATATTAATGTTGGATGTATACAATGTACATATAGTGCTTTTTATTATTTATTATTTATTTTTTATTTTTTATATTATTAATCATAACTTTAGGGGATATTTATTTATTGTTATTTGAAAATGAGGATCAAACTATATAAGCTAATGATGAGAGTCCATCAATTGCATTCAAGGGATGTTCACTCATCTAAAAATATTCAAAACAATGTACATTACCCGGTACTGGAGTAAGGTCCCGGTTCATCGATCATGCAGGTACCTTCACTTATGTTACATATATAAACCGTTTGACCATTTGAGTAGTTGTTCTGGATATTTGCGCAATGTAATGTGTATTTTAGAAATATGTAATAAATGTGTATACTACTACTACTACTACTACTACTACTACTACTACTACTACTGCTACTACTACTACTACTTCTACTACTACTAATAATAATAATAATAATACTTCTACTACTAATAATAATGATAATAATCATCATTGATAATGGGGACAGCATATTAGAAATGTAGGTCTACTACTTATTTTTACCGAAATAGTGCAAGATATTTCATCCCTGAGCATTTCAGCTTACACCCACCCCACCCCAAGAAAAAATGCTTAGCTACGGCCCTGATCTACTTCTTCGGCACCAAAGTCTTATATAGTCAACCCTGGTCGCTATGAAGCGCCGTACGAAACGTACCTGCTCACATCTGACTGCAAATCATCCAGGTTCTGATTGAAATATACAATGCTTATCATCAATAGCAAACTGAGAGCAGGATTTGCACCAGCTGTCGGTAATTGATCGGAGTTTACTATTGCGGTTATAGATCAGGGAATAAATGCGAACACGTTTCGTCTGATGATGCCTTGAAGCTTAAAGTCAAAACAAACCTCCATTTCCGTGCGAACATCTACTAAGCCCTCGAGTAATTAGCAGCTATTTTATCAGTTGAACGGTTCCTGTCACGTCCGCTAAGCTTGGAACCGATTAATATAACGGCCGTGCCATGAAGTATTATATGTAAATGTTTTCGAACAGATACGCATGTTGGTATCATGTATTATTTGCGATTGTGCTACATGTGAGGCCATCATCATTGGTGACATAACATCGTTCGTTATAACGCGGTAAATCCAAATCCTTGTAAAATATTGGCAAAATGTAAACAAATCATTAAAAATTCGAAAACATTGCCACGAAATGTCTAATTTGACAAGGACTACGGTAATATAGGTAAATCGATAAATAACATCACTGTTCGAAAATAGATAACCGGACGAATATATTAGATAGTATGACTTAGTAGATACGAGGAATTATAGAGTATCTTTACAAAGTGAAATTTATGTTCTAGGTCCCAACATAATGATTTACATAAGGTTGCAATGAGTACAAGGGGATTGGTAACGGTTCAAAAGACGACAAATCAAGTTCTGAACAAACAGATTATCGTTCCAAAAGGCAATCAGCGTTAGATCCGCATTCCCGGGAAAACTTAACGTTAATAGATGGTGTTTACCTAATTAAGTCGGGCGAGGATATTACACGAGTTTGCGCAACAGAACAGGTGCGGGAATTAATTTGCAAGTCAATACAAGCTATGCTAGACTAACTATTACGCCATATCGTAATATAATATTTCTATTGACCAACTGCATATATAACACTTTCCTAGCTGTATTACCATTAACATGGCGTGCTATATAGAGCATGATGACCCGGGATGACGGGCTGTGGACGCAATTAATATTAATACACCATCTGGGTCAAAAGATAAAACATTATACCAACATGCGTATCTGTTCGAAAACAGGGTACTCGCATTTACATATAATACTTCATGGCACGGCCGTTATATTAATCGGTTCCAAGCTTAGCGGACGTGACAGGAACCGTTAAACTGATAAAAATCTAAGTGTTTAAAAAATTTAAAATTTCACTCAGAATTTAATTGTAAATCTATTTCACGCATTTAATCGGTTAACATGTTCTAAATGTATGACACAGAACCAGAACTACAGCGAGAAATCCCAGATGTAGCTAGAATTATATATAGTTATATTTTTAAAACAGCATTAAATCCCGAAATTTGCTTAATCTACAATTGCATCATGACGTAAGCCCTCGATAAAGTATGTAGGATTTTTATATAGCGTTATCTTAATGGAAATGTCCTGATCAATCCATTGTGACAGTGATAGATAAAACTAACCCTGACAGGAAGGGTGGATCGATCTCCCTGTGTTAGATTAATAACTGGTCACGTGAGATTTCGCTGTTTTCCCCAAAAAAATCTAATTCAATTTGGAAAGTAGTCATCATTCTGTCTGTATTGTCTGGAATTGAAAAATACTTATTATTTCAAATGATGGTCGTGTGCGTTATAACAATGTATGCTTTCTTTTTCTCTTTTCACTCTCTCTCTCTCTCTCTCTCTCTTTCTCTCTCTCTCCACCTCCCTCTCTCTTTCTCTCTCTCTTTCTCTCTCTCCCCTCCCTCTCTCTCTCCTCTCTCTATGTTTAAAGAACTCAATTTGCAATTAAGTATGCCATTATACATACAGTGTATATTCACAAACTGATGTATTTCTAATGTATTTACAATTTCAGAAAATGTGGCCTGTGGCCTTACCCTTTAATTAATTAAAGATAAACACAATACCTGCGTAATAGAGAAAATATCAAACTGTTCTGGAAACATGGTCCAAAGCAAAAGTAGATATACATTCCAGTCCTATCACCGAGGTTATTCTTAACCGTTTTAAATAAAATAATGTTTGGCAAACATTTAGGAAATAACATTGAAAATAGTATGGCTATTTTCAACGAAACTTTTTTTCTACTGGAATATAAAAATGCCATCAATCGTATTTATCGGCAGCTGTGTAAGAACGGAAGCATGAGCAGTCAAAACAAAACCAACCCCAGACAAGGCTCAGAATGTTTCAAGTTAAGGGGAATTGCCATCATAAATGTATAAACCACCTGTTTCTATCCGAGCGGATTCAAGTGTATTCTTATCGGTGTCTATATACTATACTATATGTGTGTGTACGTATTTAAACCAGATCGTTTTGCCAGTCATCTGGATGAGATTGTTGTCAAATGGTTTGTACTTTTAAGCATCAGTCAGGACTAATGCGTGGTCACTTAAAACACCGTGATTGCTGACAAAAATCGTTTTAAGAGTAAAATATAATCCCCGGTGATACGGTCACACTGCAACATTAATGATATTGGATTTTGTTCAAGTCTGACCTCTACGGCGAAATTCGTAACGTTTCTCTCGTTATCATTAACGATTTTACTTTGTAAAAAGACATACAGTAAACTATTCTACTCCGCAATAAAACAACCTTTATCGACATACGATAGAGTTAATTCAGCGACACCCCTGGGAGGTGCAGCGATATTAACAAACTACAATGGCGATATCCGTAAGACTTCACGATCTGAAGTTATTTCTAATCCTTCCTATACTCATACTTGTCATTATGGTTGGCTCGCCTAAGCATTTGACAGTTGATGAGATATATTGTCTAAGACCTAGTAGCATTCCCTATCCCAAAGTGTCAGTGAATTAACTGCTTCGTACTTGATACGACACTATGTCTATAAGGGCTAGTCGTTATATTCCAGACTTAGATATGTATCGGAAAAACTCCGCATAGTGGGATCGTCGGTGCGATGACATGGAGATGTGAATGATAACATGTTAGCGCCATTGACAGATTGAGTTGTATACTCCCCATGTAGTTGAGAAGGAAAATAAGAGAACACTGATAATAATGTAGCGCTAGGAGCATGCTTTTAAGCGCGGATTTGGCGCAATATAAATGCACACATTATTATTATTATTATTATTAAATTTCAGTAATATTTTAGAAATTAAAACTAAATTCAAGGAAATAGCCGTCAATAGTTTATGTAATTTTCAATTTAAGTTGGGAACCTTCGTGTAGTATCCTATTCGGTAATACATTAAAATATTTTCGTAAGCCATCCGTTCTATGCGCATTAAGATCATCATCCTCATAAAGTAAGATGAACAGTTTCACGGGAATCCCACTTAATCTTCAATAAATTCATATTTTTTATATTTAATTACACACCATTAGAATCAGCAGCAGTATATTCCCAGTGATGACATATTAATTACACGCCAGCGCAAGTCGAAAGCATTTACCATAATAATTAATCCCCTCATGTCTCTTAGATTACTACAGATTAGTTCATACCAAATCTCATTAACATCATATCTGAAATTGCCTCCTCTCAGATAGTTAGGGCACGATATTTGGACAGTCGTTCGGCTTGTGGTCGATTTGACCCAATTAGCCCTTTCGTGTTAACCGGGAAACAAACTGCTATTCGCACCTGCGCGTGCATACATCCGGGCGGGTCACGTGCCATGCCCCTATAGGAAACTCATCACCTGAGCGCTGTTTACGGTACTACAGCCAGTTGAACATTATTTTGCTGCATAATTTGGTTGTGGTATAGGAACTATGTATTATGGGAACATCATCGCGTCATTTCTACTTCGCTACAATAATCACTCGGATCTAGATGCCAGGATTCCATCTTTTAAACATTCGCACCATTTTGAGACAGTTCGTCCCTTTCCGTAAACTCCGAAAACAAACGTAGCAATTTAGCAACATCTCGGGTCGCATATCTGGGGATGTCGCTCGGTAGGTCGATATACTACAACAAGAGTAGGTTACGGAAACGGACGAGTGGTGTACGCATCGAATGCAAAATATGCTATCAACATTAACTAAACAAAAAGGAATCAATACTTCCAGTGTCATATATTAAATTAGGATACATAGAATTGTAAATCAGAGCGAAATATTACTAGAAATGGCATAGAATTATATTTCATGAATTTCAGAATTGCTGCAATTTGATTGGAATGGGAATCGCGTGGACATGGAAACAATTTAAGGGTTCGAGTGTCTATCTGAGATGAGATCTATTGCCCGGAACCAGACCCGGATTTTCAGTCTATTCATCGGACCCGACCCAATTCCCGGGAATTGGCTCACGTGGTTAGGGCTAGGGTTAGGAAAATATTTTATTCATATTTTGGGTCACGTGTGCCAATCAGATTGCCTGGAATTGGGTCCGGGTCCGGTGAATAGTTCATGCGAACTTAATTCATAATCACATCTTAGCAATCCCCCAAAGCGGTGTACCTGAAATGTGGAATTTCATCGTAACCACAGCAGTGCATATATTGCTTTCGAACCATAAGCACATGTTAAATCTGTTTCACCACTTAGCGAGAGATGCATGCAAATCCTCTGATGTGATGAGCATAAGGCAAAGTAGTAAACATTATATAAACATCGTGTGTGACGAATTCCATTTTTGTATTAGTCTATCCATCACTGAATACTATTCGCAATAAAGTTCTACCTAAATAGTTTTGCTTAAATCCAAATTATATTTTCCATTAGGGAAATTGCAAACGAACCTTTATCCCTATCAACACCCAACACCGCCTCTCTATCTCTTAATTCTCTCTTCCTCTCTTCTCTTCTCTCTCTCTCTGCTCTCTCTCCCCTCTCTCCCATCTCTCTTTCTCTCTTCTCTCTCATCTCTCTCTTTCTCTCTCTTCTCTCTCTCTCTCATCTCTCTCTCCATTTCTCTCTCTCATCTCTTTCCCCTCTCTTTCTCTCTCATCTCTCTTCTCTTCTCTCTCTCATCTGCCCCCCCCCCCTCTCATACTTTCTCGTACTACAGAAACCATATGTTTACGTTCACATGGTTAAAGCAAGTGGTGGTCGAGGACAGATCATTGTACTGTTTACATACACAAAACATTAACGTGCATTCAACGACTGAACTCCGGTATACGTCTACTTTAATTTACTATCCAGCCTAAAACAAACATACTTGTATGCACTTCCGGATTGCACGTATAAAGATAAAGTCGTGTTGCTTACACTCGTGCTCGTTTGCATATGTACTCTCCCTTAGAAGGGAAATGACGCATTAAAGCTGTCTATTTTCTGATGGACAACATATTCTATTACATGGAATGTATGATATTTTTTTTTTAAATCACGCACGGTTTCACAGAGTACACTGAATTATATTATTTCCAAAACACAGGTGAAATAAACCTACACAAATAGTTTTATTTTTTTTACCAAATAAAAAGGAAGAGATTTTACCTTACTGAAATGTCCACTATGAAAGTCAATAACACCATATGTTCAAGAGGACGTTAAGAAGACAAAAGATAAATTTGTTCTAGACTAAAGTCAATAAGACTCCTGCCAAAGTCAATACAGACAACAGCACATGGGAAAACAGCAAGTACAAGTATATCAGTAATGGACGAGTGTCCTAGACATATAGATACGGTATCTGAAAACTCTAGGACATAATAAGAATCCATATTATGAAGGCATAGATATCCTAAACAGATTGCCATAATATCAGTACAGAAATATATAGCCCAGAATCAATAATGGCTTTTGGGTAAATGCTTTAGTTTATGTATCCGCATCTGTTCCCATACTGGAATTTATGATTCCAATTTCTTAAAATTATTTAATTTCTTGTGTGTTTTTTTTAATATGAAAAAGAAAGTCACATATTGAACAAGTTATTCATCAAAGTGTTTAATTCGAAATAACTGAACACCATTTATGATACGTGTATTAATTTAAATATAAGATGTTATCAAGACTATGCAGCATATACGATGAATTAAATTAAATGGTCAACAGGAAAAACAATACTATTCCTACATAAATAAATAAATGTGACTTACCATAGTGTTGTCATATAGTTCAACATCTAGTACACATAATAACACACCAGATCGAAACACTACCACAGAGTTCGTGAAGTGGAATCTTAGCACGACGTCATTTGAAATCAGGTTACGCAATGCCCATAGTCGGTTAATTGTAAATCCCTCGGACAGGTGTGAAAAACAGCATGTGGTACAGTAAAACCTAGATGGTTCGCGTTGTAGTACTAACATCCGGTTTGAAAATTTGTACCGTTGCATCATGGACTATATACTCCCAAGAGGGAAGCCATGACCTAGCTTGAAACTTCAGGAACTAGGTCGCAACTTTCACGTCAGCAACTAGGTCGCAACTTCCGGTCCACGCCTTGAACGCCATCGCAACGCCATGGATGCCAACTTCCGCACGATCCATTTAATGTTTATATTGTTATCGCCTCTCAAGTCATGACGAGAAACCTCCCGAGGGCAATGCTTTTCTGGTGCGACCATATCTCCCGGGGTTGCGGTTGGCGGCGTGTGAGGGAGGGGGCGGAATAGGGGTGGGTGGGTGATAACATGCATGATAGGTTAAATGCAAGTCTTTTGTTTAAAGTTAATTTAGCTATGTTTGGATTGGCAAGGGTTTATGTTCAAAGTGGTTTTCAACTTACAATGGTTGAACATGAACAATTGCATTTTAAATATTTAAGAGGCACTGCCGATTAATACAGATTAATTTGATTTCCACTTTCACTTATTTGCAGAGTGACTAACACTGACAGAACAGAACAGAATTTGTTCTCATAAATCATGTAGCATCTACAGATAGGTAGTAACGATATAGATACTGGACGCTGTAATCATTGCACTGTACACTTAACGATAATTATCCGGCCTACTTTGGAATCCACGTGCGCTAGCGTGAAATAAAAAAAACCCAGAGCCATGTCCCTTAGGGTGGTTGCGTTTTTGAGAACCACTAAAACGGATTCCTGTCTATTGACTTATATGTCGTATATATTATGCCCAACGCAACGCAACGCAAAACAAATGTCTGGCTTAGCCTTCCCGAACATGCCTCGGGAGTCAATTAGCAGAATCACGTATCTGATATCACTGCCAAATTGATATAATGATTTCGACATAACCAGGTTACTAGTAATCAGGAATGCTCACTAGGACTAGGTAGCGTCCCATACCACAACAAGTAGTAAACGCGCGTGTGGTGCTTGTAGAACCACGTCTATCTAAAAGTACACGTATCAAGAGGGTCAGGAATTTAAGCAGTATCTACGTTAACGAATTCTCGCGGTCCACTCAGTTAGTTAAAAACTTTAATTTGTTACCCCTACCGCACATTTCAATACGCCTATATAATGGGAATTGTGAGACAAAATTTCAAAGTGCAGAGAAAGATTTTTCCCAAGCCCCACACATGGGGATTTTTTTCTGAGACGTACGGATTCAGAAAGAAAGAAAACAAATTCCCATTACTTTTTTCCCCACAAACGTTAAAATGAGCAGTTATACTCCCAGACTAAAAGTTTATTGATGCTCTGTATGCTTGGATTTCAATCCTATCCTAATGTATGTAGAATACGTATCCAAGTGATCTCACTAATAGGCTGTGTGGTAGTTTGGGAGCAATGTAGACAAATAATACATACATAGTGCAAAGGGCTAGTGTGGCTAATGGACAGACACGGTCTAGTATGATTTGTACATAACAGATGATAGGATTGCAATAAGAACTGACACGGTGCAGGGAGTACATTATGTACAGAATGTGATTTGTTGATATTCATAAAAATAACATGTAAGGTAAATTATGATCATTTCCCGTTATGTATCCTAATAGAGTTGTAAGGATAAACAATAAGATCATCAGTGGGGCATCTCCACGACATCACCTCCTTTACAACCGATGTTCTGATTGATCAGTAGTAAGACTAAATATGCCACATGAGATTCAGACAATTTTACCATGTTTAGTGTGCTGTAAGCTATGACGGGTTTTCATGATGTCAGCTAAACTATTTTATTTATCTAGCAATATCATGATCATCCATACACTCGATTTGAGTTACACTTCCAACATGTTTGGCACAGACATATATTCTGCTACCTTGGCTCCAACATGAGTATTATTGTGTATTTAGGCTTTTCTACACAAAATCAGCTTTTGGATTAGGCCATGTCTAAATTTAGTTAGATATTCAGCTATGAATGTTTTGTTTAACATTCCATTTCAATATATTTTTTTCTTTTTGTGAACAATTGCTCGTTTGTTGCAGGAAAGACATTTGACTATGATATTGCAAAGACCATTCTTGGGTTTCCCAAGACTGTGTGACCTGTCAATGTCTGATTTTATTAACTTGATATCAAGCTTGTCATTACTTAGTTTCATAAGTGTCTCATCTGTTTGATTACTGTCAGTTTTTGGTACATTCATGACTCGCAGTGTATTGTTCTAGTGTATTGTTCTAGTGTATTGTGTATTGTTCTAGTGTATTGTTCTAGTGTATTGTTCTAGTGTATTGTGTATTGTTCTAGTGTATTGTGTATTGTTCTAGTGTATTGTTCTAGTGTATTGTTGTATTGTTCTAGTGTATTGTTCTAGTGTATTGTTCTAGTTCTAGTGTATTGTTCTAGTGTATTGTTCTAGTGTATTGTTCTAATTGTTCTAGTGTATTGTTCTAGTGTGTCCACTTGGATGGCATTTTTCTCAAGTTTTGCTTCTGTTTCTGCCAACTTGCTCTGTAGAACAATAATCTTGTCGTCCTGTTTGTCGATAATAGATCGTTGGTGAGATATATGCTTACGCAAGGGTTCGTTAAGTTCTTTAATTTTGTTCGTGACACCATCTATAATGGATGGCTTGATTAGATCGGCAATGGCCGCCGAGAGTACCTGCGCCAGGACAGGAACTAACCTCTTTGAAAAATCTTCGCAGCTGAGGACATTGTTGATGATATCCGTCATCGGGTCAGAATCCTTGATTGTGTTGACAGAAGTCTCTGGTAATGAGCCGCGACGTCTTCTAACTGGATGACTTTCGTCGGTTCAGAATCCTTGGTTGTGTGGACAGAAGTCTCTGGTAATGAGCCGCGACGTCTTCTAACTGAATGGCTTTCATCGGGTCAGAATCCTTGGTTGTGTGGACAGAAGTCTCTGGTAATGAGACGCGACGTCTTCTAACTGGATGGCTTTCATTGGGTCAGAATCCTTGGTTGTGTTGACAGAAGTCTCTGGTAATGAGCCGCGACGTCTTCTAACTGGATGGCTTTCATTGGGTCAGAATCCTTGATTGTGTTGACAGAAGTCTCTGGTAATGAGCCGCGACGTCTTTTAACTGTTTCATCGTTGTCGTTTCTCAGTTTAGATGTCGAAATTTTCGACTCGATCAAATTTTTCTCGAAAACATAAACTAGACCAAAGTATTTTCGTAATTTTAGAAAGGTAAAGGTTAGCAAATTTAGGCACATGACATTACTGGTGATTATATTAGGAGCTTGATTTATACTTAACTGCTGTCCATGTACGCCATCTTGAAACTCTGAAATTCTTGAAATCCTGCTTGTTCTTTAAAGATCGCGGAATAATAAAATATGTCTATATAATTTATTATAATAATTACTATTTTAATTCATATTTAATAAACTTTAACTTAGTTTATCGCTATACATACGAGATGCTTAATTGGAGAGTATTATGGCCTCGTAGTAGATACGAATGCTTCGTATAGAGGGGCCCATGACAGGTGAACACATTCTAATATGTAGGTTTTACAGGGCGACAATAATCGGTAGCACAGTGTACACAAACAATCCCATTGCGGCCGTCACAGGAGTAAAATGTCCGACGAAGCCACCGACGTACTGGAATCGATATCAAATAGCAATGAGCTTTTACTGAGGCCCATCCGATCATATATATTTATGGGGCAAAATCACTTCGACGCCGTGTAGCCTATACAATACATCAGTAATAAAAGTAGGCGACTATATTTAATCATCAATACATATTAATGAGCAATGCGATCATTTAAACTGAATATCCGTGTTGGTTAATCTATCGTTCCGGACCATTGACAGCTTGATATTAATGTGCTATCTATGAAACATAAATACTGTTTAATTGTACTTGAAATATGAGGTTCTATAGAAACTTTGAGTGATTCCTCTTTAAAATGTAATATAGTGATTCCTCGTTAAAATGTAATATAGTGATTCCTCGTTAAAATGTAATATAGTGATTCCTCTTTAAAATGTAATATAGTGATTCCTCTTTAAAATGTAATATAGTGACTCCTCTTTAAAATGTAATATAAAAAATGTATATGTAATACAGTACACATTCACATTTAGAGAAGTTTGGATAAAAAATATATATATATTATGGAGAAGATGGTGATATAGCCTACTCGTATCTGGTCTCGATCCCTAACCCATCTCAATACGATTATGATGTTCAGGATGTGAGATGTCTATGCTACTCTGCAGTGACTTAGTTCCCCAGTGTACCATCTGGTGATCGCAGGTTTACTCCAACACTATGCGCTGCATGTATTTCAGGCAGAGGAGTAAGTTGACAAGAGAAGTAAATTAAATACAACACGGGCAATGCGACGGCAAAAAGGCAAACGGCATTTCATGCAAATGATCATATAATAGTATTTTAATGTGCTTCTTCCGATATGCAACGTATTGCATTATCATATACACGAGTGCATATATACTTGGAGATCCTATACTTAGAATGTGTCTAAAAACAATACAGTTATATATTGAAATATACTAAATCTCTTTCATCATTATGATTGTATTAAACAATTATTGGGTCTCAAGTGAACTAATATTTTTTTAAACATGGCATGGCCACTTTAATTATCACTTGGACATTATTTATAAATGTAGCTTGTAAATGCTAAATTAATTCAGCAAGTTTGCTCATTATATAAATCGTTATCGACACTGGCCTAACATGGCAACACAACTAATCTCTTTAAGACATCGTGTGTCATTAAGAAAATCCTTTCATTAAATCCTAAACGCATACACTTCCATATCGATCAAATGCACACAGGCACAAACACAAAACTCCCCAAACACACACACACACACACACACACACACACACACACACACACACACACACACACACACACACACACACACACACACACGTACACTATCTATCAGATCTATAGATTGATAGTGCTCAAGAATCTAGGACAATTGATCAGCGGTAATTAGGCTCCTAATTCGTAAGCAATACACAATAACGAATCGCCATAAACAAGCAAGCCATAAAAAAAAGTGATCTTGTGGCGCAATCTTGTCAATTACAAATAATAGAGGACATCGTATATCTACTGAAATTGTTTGCCCGTCATGTTAATAGATAATAAAAGAAGCATGCCTCATATCTGGTCACGTGATAGTAATAGTCAGATGACCAGTGTGCATGAATCAACAATGGTAACCCATTTGAAGTATGTAACAATACAATGTCATGCATGCCATGCTATCCTTACCCGCAAATGCGATTCCACAAAGACGATAAGTACAGCGAGAAATATTCTAGCGCATGACTTTCTGGTTTGCATGCGCATATTCCGATGCACCCCTCCCCGGCCCCCGAAGCATAAGACGGGACATGTTATGTATTATCAGACCGACGGCGTCACTACGGTAATGGGAATACGTAACATAATCTGATTTCTGCTGCATTTTGCCGAAGCTTGTCTTGGAAAATCAGTTAGCCATCAACTACTATCCCCACCTCTAGAAGGGTTTTCGAGCTTAGAATGGTAAGGCTGGAGAAGAATATGATACCACTAGATGGGTTTGTATTTTGTATACCTAGTACAAAGTTCCACAATAAAAGTTTCCGAAATATGCTAGTAGGCCTACATCGAAATCTGTGTACATCTTCAGGAGATTCAGAATCAAGGTGTAATATGTCATGATGGCCAGGTAGCTTTACACCACTACATACATAATGCGTACATGCGCTGTTACATTTGGGTATCTTTTCTGGTATCGTAATGGAACAATATGATTGGATTATAAAATATTTTAGAGACAATCAGATAGCTGGTTTAGAAATGGGATGTTATACAATAGGAAGTTGACTATTTGATTATTTGATCTAATTATAGGTGCATACGTTTGACCAATATTGACTTAATTGTATTTCTTATATCGTTACGCGATATAGTCTATGGGGCGGGAGGTAGCGCAGTGGTAGAACAGTTGGACTTCGGAGCCAAAGGTTCCAGGTTCAAATCCCGCCCCGGGGGCCCGGCA
>JAUTBT010084148.1:0-12531 GCA_032361225.1 Lepetodrilus schrolli | reverse complement strand
CGAGTGGCGAGAGATACAGAGAGAGAGAGAGAGAGAGAGAGAGACAGAGAGAGAGAGAGAGAGAGAGAGAGAGAGAGAGAGAGAGCAAGCTCCGACGTCACACGAGTTTCTACCAGCACTTTCAAATCGTTCTTACTTCAGTGATCAACCATAAAATGACGGTCATTTCTTAAATACACACAATTGTTTTTAATAAGTGTTATTAAAATATATTTTATTGTTATATTATGTAGACCTAGTGATAATATTTTTGTATATTTTAGTATCACTACATAATAGATCTATAACAATAAAACATATTTTTTAAAAGAATTATTTAATTCTTTTTTTTTTTTAAATAATGAATAACAAACATAATTGGCCTGCCTCGAGCGCCTGTGGGTAGGCCTAAGGATAGTATTCAATATTATGCTTGTTCGTATGCTATATATAGTATATATCCTGCACACGTGCAGATAAACGGCTGGATATGAAGGTCAAACAATTGTAAATGATGATGTTCGCTTTATGGTCACATGGTGCGATACTACTGTCGATTACCATAATTCAAATTATCATTAGGCCCTAATTTTCTAAGAAACATAGGATAATTTCTTCATTTTAAATGTATAGATCTATATTTTTCTAGAAGAGATTATGGGCCTAATAGCCTAAGGCCTATACGAGACAAATGTAACAACGTCGAACTTCAAAATTTACCGCCCTCCCACTCAAGTGATTCCGAACGTTATTCATGACCACAATAACTCGCAGATTGTCACGTAGGCCAACTGTGGAAGAACCCTCATCACGTCCACACATGGAGGTCAGAACAACATATGACGTCATTGCCAGATATCGATTGTAAACGGCCAATCCTAGATGAGGGAATCCCGGTAGCAATTTCCATCGAGCGTTACACCAGATCCTGCGTGGTCCATCTATTTATACAAATCACAGGCTGTAGTGTATGTAAGATAGTGGGATTCGCCGGCGAGTGCACACAGGCAACACAGCAGAACAAAACCATGTCGGAAAAGTGGAAAGTATACGTAACAAGAAAGATCCCTAAGCCAGGCATAGAATTCCTTGAAAAGGAATGCCAACTGAAATTTTGGGAAAGTGATGAAGCGATACCTCGGAAAGAATTATTGAAAAATATTAAAGGAATGGATGCATTGTTTTGCATGCTGACTGATATTATTGATGGAGAAATTCTAGATGCAGCAGGTAAGATTATATACTATATTTTGCAGGTTTAGTGTAACGATCATGTAGGACTGCTGTAGAATCATTAACAAAATACAATGTAACAACAGCTATTTTAAATAGTATTTATTTGGAGAACACATTAGATCATTCCTATTCAATATATATCGACTTTGAAATCAGTTAGAGTAAGTTCAGGGTCTTTACGTTCTATTGAAGTAAATCAGTATATGTTATAATATAAACATTTGCTATAGATAGAACTTCCTCGTGAATGAATAATAGATTGATTTACTAAATATCATGTTTCAATCCAAATCCAGTTGTTCTGTTCGTTTTTACATACATTATGTGTTATTATATATATTTAAATCTCTACTGCACTGCATTTAATGTCCAAAACGAATAGAAGATTGACATGCGACAAGGAAAACTATCGAGGTTTAGATAATAGAATGAACATTTTGAAGAGAACGTTGATTTTTCCTTGTGAAAACAATAGCACAGACAGTATAAACATAACTAAGGGCGGCTCTTGTCTGGATCGAACTGACATCCCTAATGTATAGCCCTCCACAACAAGCATGTTCGTTTCACCTTGAAAGGACGTATAAGGTTGCCCGGCACCAAGGACATGACTGTGCCGGCTACTTCCTTCCCTCATTTCGTCATCAGACAAATCGATATTTCCGACATTCTCCCGTGTACTCTATGGCTCTATTAGTTACTCTATGTCTTTTACCTCCACCCAAATTGCATGCTTTTAATTACGGCATGGCATTGTTTCGTGGGATTTCTATGACCGGAAATGTCAAGTGGGTGCAACGTTATCAATATAACGTGTATTATCTCGTGGTGCATTGAATACAATATACAATATGTATAATAGTGCTCCCAGTCTAATCGTCACGTGGCTTACATATGCCTGTAGAGATCGGAATATTACAGAAATCTTGAATATACGTATAAATTAGATACATTAACGAAGTAGGCCTAATTGATTGAGCATACTAATAAATCGATCGCTAATTAACTATACTCCGACGATTATAATTGGTTTTAATTTCTTAATGAATTCCGATACCAGTGTAAAACACATACCGATAGTTTCAGATTGCTAAATCTTCAAGTCAACGTTGATAGCAAGTATATATGTTACAGTGAAAGTGTATCATCAGGAAATATACATATTGACTGAACACTTCAGTGAATATGTATATCGTCTGTTTCGACCAGATGTTCATCACGTATACACATGCATGCATAACAGTGTGTGCCCTTCTGTTTTAGGACCCAAGCTGAAGATTGTAGCAACGATGTCGGTGGGCTATGATCACATCGATTTGGAGGCGTGTCGCAAACGTAAGATCCAGGTCGCCAACACACCCAACGTCTCCACAGACAGCGTCGCCGAATTGACGGTGTCGCTGCTACTGCTCACTGCCAGACGTCTGCTTGAGGGTAAGACTTTGTAGCAGTGACCCCCGTCATCTGTAAGGGGATATAACCTGAGGGACATTGCCTAATGATAATTCACTGAAGGAGGAGACCCACGATCTCGTTAATCTAAGAAGTGATATATAGCTGGTTAAATAAAGTATTTGTATATACAAACTATTCCAACGTGTAATTCCTCCAGATGATGTTGATATTTCACAGACGAAGCGTCGAGTAATACGATATTTGTGATGAAGTCATGTTATGCAGACTCTATATATATACAAAAATCTATATACAAACATGAAATGTTTATAGTTTCAGGTAAACATTGTATCTGACTAGTAAGACGAGTACGTCAACTAGCTCATTGTATGACGCACAAACTGGACACCCGGCCCCAGTTTCACAACGGTCTAACTATTTACGAGTTCCTAAACCAGTCCTAAGAGGTGTCACCTCGTAACAAGTGTTTCACGACAACGTCACAAGTCTTATCCCTTCTTAAATCGACATCTAACTTAGGAGGTGATAAACTGGGTTATAAAGTTAGGAGCTCCTAAATTTAGGATGTCGTTGTGAAATGGGGGCCCGGTATATAATAATACTTGACAAGTGATACTCTTCTCTTCACAGGCGTAGCTGCTGTCAAAAAAGGGGAATGGGGTCCATGGAAACCAATGTGGATATGCGGGACGGAGATAACGAACAAGACCATCGGCATCTACGGCCTAGGCAGGATCGGATACGGAGTTGCCAAACGTCTCCAACCTTTCGGCGCCAGTAAACTCATCTACAACGACGTCGTCGAGGTCAGCCACGCCGCGGAGATCAACGCAGAGTTTGTCCCCTTCGATACCCTACTGGCAGATGCGGACTTCATCTGTATCTGCTGTAACCTGACGCGGGAAACCAAGCACAAGTTCAACAGGCAGGCGTTCAAGAAGATGAAGCCGTCCGCCATCTTGGTAAACTCCGGAAGAGGTGGCGTCGTCAACCACGACGACCTCTACGACGCCCTCGTTGCCAAGGAGATCTTAGCCGCCGGTCTTGACGTCACAGAACCGGAACCTCTCCCATCCAATCACAAGCTTGTCTCCCTTGGAAACTGCACGATTCTGCCTCACATGGGCAGCAACACGTGGGAGTCTAGAAATAGCATGTCTCTGACAACAGCTCAGAATATCATGGGTATCTTCAAGAATCAGGAAATAATAGGAAAGGTCTCTCTGGATAAATAAGCTTTACATGTTCAGTATTTTTCTGCTTAGATGTTGTAACTGCTCAAGGAAGTAAAGACACACCACTTCCTGTATACACTGATATTTGCAGTGAATATATTTGATAGACTTGGATTGATATATAGTCCTTGTCAATTTGTATACTATATGGTTGCTTCTACCATCTTAAAAGGATTAGCAATTACACAGATACATCAGCAATGAAAAACCGGTAATGAAATGATATTGATATATGCTCTAAATCGCCAACAGATGTTTTGTTGTACAAACTGTTTACAGTTTGTGGTATTATTGTTTGTACATGTATGAACAGCATGTTTCCTTTGTACGTTTTTATTTTTAATTTTTACCACTTTTCTGTTTAACTTTTCTCAACTTTGTACAGTGTACATTTGTTGTATTGCATGTTTATATTCCATAAATTCCTTTTGATTATAATCATGTAGTATTTTACATTAAAAAATATATGTTGAAGGTATGCAGTTAAGCTACATATATCCATTTGATGATTATATGCACAGGTAACTTTATGTTAGAGATCTATTGATGACGATCTGGTATTAAGTTTATATGCATTTGATAGGCAGATACTCTCACTGGAGTTTGCTTGATATGAATTCTGAGGCTTGCCAAAGATGAATTTTACTTTTAGCAATGAGTGTCGATATAATGTGATAATAACACTCTAGGAAGAGATGATATTTACTTATTTAGGACACAATATCATTCTCCAAATCACTAATGGAGAAGTCAAGGAATGTGTAGTGTCCCATCATGGCAACACAATGGCATAACAATAAGAGTGGTGACATCACAATGGTAGGACAGTTGGTAGATGTTCCAGGGGATATTACTTGTCACAGTACTGTTAATATCTCCTGATCTCATACAAATAAGTTATGACTCCTTCTGGAGCCAGATAAATATGTGCTTTAAATATATCTATTGATAATATTTTATTATTGTACACATCAACTTGACAATCTTATATCGGTCTATTTTCCAGATATATTTGATGATATACTGTTGTTATGTTACATCAATACTTTTCAAAAATACTATGATATTACATATGTCTATGTTATTATACACTGTTGTTACAAAGACCTATTAATGATGCTACATACATATCTATAGATCCATGTGATGCTATACTGTTACATTACAATGTTTCCATTTGATATTCACATGTATACCAGTGTATTTTACTTTTGTTGACTAGTATATTATTTGTTTGGTATTGTACTGCATAGAACTAAATATATGTCTATAGAGAAATAAATTATTACAAAAACAATCGTTTAACATGTTTAATATTGATATTACAATTGTTATGATGAAAAACATTAAGACAACATACTCTAGTAACAAATAGTTAACCCACACTATTCTGACATCAGTAACAAATAGTCAACCCCACACTATTCTGACTTCAGTAACAAATAGTTAACCCCACACTATTCTGATTTCAGTAACAAATAGTTAACCCACACTATTCTGACATCAGGAATTAGGTTCATTTTTGCCACCCGCTAACACTTCAACACATCTTTTTAAATCATCTATTGCTATGTCAATATCAGTTGTTCTTGTCTCACGTCCCACTGAGAAACGGAGTGCATTACTTGCAATTTCCACGGGGATTCCAATAGCTAGGAGAATGGGTGACAATCTGTAACAGAATATATATTTATATATATATGTATTTAAGAAATGACCGTCATTGTATGGTTGTTCACTGAAGTATGAACGATTTGAAAGTGCTGCTTGTGTCAATATCGGAGCTGAAATCTCTTGCAGTCGATGCTTGCAAGTTTACTCCAGTGGTATTGCAGATTTCCTCCTGCTAGATATGTTCCTTTGCAAAATCCTACATCAGCCAATAATTTAGTGATCGTTATCAACAACTTTGAATTTTTTTTCCAGTTTGTTATAAAATAAATATTATATTTTGAGAAAACATGTAGAACAAATTATAGATCTATTAAAAATAGAAAAGTAAAAACGAAAATGAATTGCCTTGTTTATTTTGCAAGGACTAATGCTTTGGATAATTATACATGTAATTAAAAGAAATATAGCAGGTAACTCTGACATAATCAAGCTGGATGATACTATTAGCTGTTAACCCCACCTGTTCTGAGCATGACATGCAGCTCCTACACTGGCCTGTATACACCGAGCTTCTCCCAGAATCTTGTGACCTACAGGAAACATTCAACAGAATAATTACAGACAGCTATCAATGAACTTTCTCCATCCTATTGATGTAACCCCAGATGGTCTTGACATCAGTTTGTGCGATTATTCCAAGGAAAAATGTTAATAGGACATGGATTATGGAGTTTTGTATAATACTACTATTCTGAAAATAAAATATATTTTAACACTTTAAGTACTCACAACTATATTTACACCTATTGCTTAATAAAGAAAACAGTCATAATCTGTTGTAATTTCAAATTAAATGAAAATAATGTGGTGTCCAGCCTTTATTTCATGTACAAGCTGACCACAGATCAGTATTAATCTTAGGTCAGTATAGTACCTTCCAGTCCCTGTCCAATGAAGGAGAAGTTGCATGTATTAGGCAGCCTGGAACTAGACTGGAATCGGCCATTGATGTGGACAGAATTGCCAAACTCCCGCTGCAACATTAGGGCTACCCATGCAACACATTTGAAAATGAGGTACAGTAATTAAAGAAAGATAAATGCCCAAGAAGTAAACTCATATAACACCTGTTCTTGTCAAGTTGCATTGGCTTCCAATAGAGGCTGGAATCCAGTATAACATCCCAACACCTGCGTACCAGTGCTATCATGAGTCTGGGCCACTCTGTCTTGTAAATATTCTCTCCAGATACTCCAGGACGCTTCACTCTGTAGACAAAAAAACTGTTCTCTGTCTCATATACCTGTCACAGATGGTTTGGAATGTGGTCTTACTCTTACAATGTCTCTGTACTATGGGGCAACATCCCCTTCATCTCTAACAATCAGAATTTCGTTCATCTTTCAAATCAAAGCTAAAATTCTATCTCTTCAAATTCTTTCACTCTGCCTAGATGCACTTTGAGCATACAATTTGTGTTTGGAGCGCTATATAAATGTATTATTATAATTATTATTATTACTATTATATTATACGATTATTATTTTTTACTTAGAGTCTTGTCCATAGATGAATGTATATATAATATAATAGCATATTTGGTATTAAAGGTTACAATCAATTTCAAATGCTATTCTAACATAGCATGGTGTGAGATCAAAGGTGCCGACTGTACTTTACAATCAGTAAAGTGAGTTGGCAAAATGCCAATGACATCATGGGCCCTTACTAATAACCTGCTTGTTAGAAATTACTACAAACACTGTGACGAGCTAGTGACATACATACAATGCGACGTCACAGTGGCTTGACATCATGTCTGAGTCAACACCCAGTTGATGGAACAGCCAGTTAACAGGGCCCAGTTTATGTATTCGCAAACGGACTTGATAAATGTTCAATATGTTTCTTTTTTCAACAAATGTGTGCAATGTTAGAATAGGAATAGAGTATGGTATACCCCTATATATAGTTTATTAATGTATAGTTTTGCCTTGAACTATTATAATGTTTAAGTACACAGATGCAAGCATACTTGTACTTTAACTATAATAGTTCAGGGCAAAACTGTACATTAATACACTATATAGGGGTAGACCGCACTCTATCCCTTAATCTCAATATCCACATCCAATAATAGCTGTATTGAAAACATATACTATATCATAATACCTGCAAACATTCTTCAAGATAATTCCTCACTTCCAACATGTAGCTCTGATACGATACTAGATACTTTGTAACTAGTTCAGCAGCCTGTAACACAAACATACCTTTGTTATGTACATCCAATTAGTAACTTATGTGAATCAGGGATTAGAATATTTTACCAAAGTATTTCAATGTTGATCTGGTTATGGTGGGAGGTGAACCTGCAACAACCTTTACAGTAAGACACATGAACGAACCTTGGCTAATACTGATAATCCAAGGATGCTAGGTGTACACTTTATCAATGTGTAGACATTGTATCCACATCCTACTTGTATGCAACACTTGCCTCCACACTGCAGATGACAATAGGCTACCAAAATTGGTTTCAAACTCGAACCTTCATGGTTTGTAGTCTAACGCACAACCACCATCCCGTCCCAACATTCATATAAGTTTACAATGGATCGCTTGAGATGTATTTCAGTATCTCAAACTGTCTCTTTGAAATATTTTTGTCAATAAATAAATTGATTTAAAACTAAATTAAAAGCAAACTGGATACTAGATGTAATGCTATCACAATTTACAGTAGAAAGAGTTGGAAGGGATCAATGATAATGGTACACTATATATCTAGACTAAAGCCCAACACACACAGCAAAGAAAATTGTTTAGCTAAACAGGAAACATGTTTCGATAAACATAAAGAACTGGTGACTGTGAACGTCCTAAACAGTAAACACACGGCAAACAAAATCACCGAAAACACGTTTTTGTTTAGCTAAACACGTATTTGCTTGCTGTTGGGCTTAAGTATTTCACACACAATAGACATGATAGAAGTTTACAATGGAAGGCTTGAGAACTATGTCAGTTTCTCAAATTGTCTCTTTGAAATAAATACAATTCATTCATGAAGCCTTAGAAGGAGTTATTTTTGTCATTTAATAAATTGATATAAAACTAAATTACAAGTAAACTAGATATAATGCTCTCGCTATCTACAGTAGAATGACATTTGGAAGGGATCGATGATAATGGTAACTATGTATCTAGACTAAGTATTTCACACACAATAGACATGATAGATGTATGCCATTCTTGTTACTAACCTTCCCTAAGCCAGCAATCATACCAGTGTTTTCAGTCCTGTTGGAGAAATATCCATAGATATATAATGTTATAAGAAGTCCATAATACCTTTGAGAAAAGATAGGCTCATAGATTTTCATTTAGGTCTGCTCACACAAATTACATCCCATATATGCACTAAACATATCCAAATATGGATGCATAAAATGGTACATCTAATTTTGTGTTCACATTAAAGCCACCATATTAAGCACACACCAATACCAACCACTCTTGAACCTCTACCAACCTCCACACCCACCACTCCAACACCAACACACACATCCAATCTCACACAACGTGAAACTACCCTGAAACCATGCATTGTCATTAGTGGATTCCTACTTCACAGCCTGGTCAGGGTAATCCCTTAATTCCATCCTGCATATTCCTGTCTCACCCTAAGTTCATCTCTTTATCTCAAACAAAACCTACCCTGTCACAAGTAATATATATCCCTATGTCTCACCCTAAAACCACTACTAAATATATCCTGCATATTCCTGTCTCACCATAGGTTTATCTCTTGATCTCAAACTGTCATGAGTATATTTATTCATACGTTTCACTAAAACCACCAATAAACCCAGCATGTATATTCCTGTCTCGCCATAAGTTCATCTCGCCATAAGTTATTCTTACGTCTCACCCTAAAACCTCCACTAAATCCACCCTGTATATTCCTATGTCTCACCCAAAAAACTCAACTAAATCCACCCTGTATATTCCTATGTCTCACCCCAAAACCTCAACTAAATCCACCCTGTATATTCCTATGTCTCACCCTAACACCTCAACTAAATCCACCTTGTATATTGCTATGTCTCACCCTCAGTACATCTCTAGATCTCAAACAAAGCCCACCCTGTCACTGTACATTCCTACATCTCACCCTGGTCGGAAATTCTTCTCTTGACCACCACCGTACAGCATTGGGAACAGAGGAGGCTGTTCATCCAGATCCCGGACATAAACTGCACCTATTCTTGGTCCATAGAACTGCAAAAAGTTTACATTTTTCAATAACTAAATTCAGACATTCAGGCACTGCTTTCTCGAAACAACCTTAAATTTCAAACTCAGTTTAAACTTGTTTCATAAATTGACATAAGATGATTTTTGTTTTCTGAGTTGGATTTCTCGAATGCAATCTCAGCTGAGTCTCAAAAGTACTGGTTTTGAATCTTGTGATGGAAAACAATGTTAAACTAATGTTAAATTTCATATTTTGTATTTAATTATTATTTTTTAAATTGGGGTTAAGAGCCACTTTCAAGATTCTTTCACTTATATCACGGCTTATCAGTTTAGGGCAGGAAGAAACCTGCATGTTGCAGTAAACCTGCGAGCACCAGCTGGTATTGACAGATCATGGATGATATCTGCATTGCCATTCTACAGACATTGAATCCTATCAATATCGTGTCAGAACGGTAACTTTCACGAACATTGATGCCAGGCTCCCGTGACGAGATTTTAACCCAGGGCCTTTGGCTCCGAAGTCCAAACATTTTACCATTGCGCTACCACCGACCACAAATCTTGCATTACAAACTCACTCCCTTACCTTATGGCCGACTATGGTGAGAAAGTCGGCGTTGAGATCCGAGACGTCCACGTGTATCTTGCCAATGGCCTGAGCAGCATCAGTGTGTAGCAGTATTCTCAGGGTCTCACCCAGCTGCCTTTTCCGCATTTTAATACCCGAGAATATTGATGAAATAGGCTACAAATATAAACAAAGGAAATGAATGGAGCGATTTTGATAAATACTCTTCTAAATACATCCACAGATAATGGATTATCATAAAAGATTTCATTGTTGTAGAATCCGAGAAATCTGATTATAGTTTGCATGAGGACTACATTTGAAAATTGTTCACCCAGCAGGGAATCGGTACCTTGTAGGATGTGATTGCAATGTGAATGATAACCTTCTTCACTCGAAAAATGTAACATGGGTTGCATACTCCCCATGGAGTAGAGAACGAAATCCAGTGAGCATATGCTTTCAAGTGTGGAATTGGTGCATTAGAAATAGAACATTATTATTATTATTATCAGTAATTTGTTTTAATTAAATAATGTTGTGTTACCTGGATGATCCCGGTCTCATTGTTAGCTAGCATAATGGTCACCATGATGGTATTGGGACGGATAGCACTCAGAACATCGTCCAGCTCGACTCGACCACTCTTCTTGGACGCCGGGACATAAGTGACCTCTGTAACATTGAAAATAACATTATGTGTCAAGAATCACCACTTAATGCCACCCATTTATTCGAAAAATGTCAATTTATGTGGATCCACTGAAAATTTTCAATCATCCTCTTGTCGATGTGTGGTAAACTTGTAAGGCAATCATATTAGACTTTACAGTTCATTGTCAAGCAATCTAGAGATATGAAATAAATGAATAAAAACAATAATAATTTAATACATACCTGCAATACCCTCTGACTGTAGATGTTCTAAAACAAGCCTAACAGAGTCATGTTCCATGTTGGAGGACACAAAGTGAGGACGTTGCTTCCCTTCAGATCCACCCAACCATGCATTGGTCACTATTTCTGCTTTGAAATAACGTACTGCTGAAGAAATAATCCAGTTGTTTCCCTGGAATTAAGACAATTATTTCTGTCATAAACCAACAGAACTTATTTTTTTAAATCTTTAAAAAAAATATTAGTTATCTCCCTGTATTAGAGTTACAGGGAAACTGGCACTAACTAGATTTTTTAATTTTTTTATAAAGATTTTTGAATTGAGGTTTAGAGTCGCTTTCAAGATTCTTTCACTTATATCACACTAACTAGATACGTATAACACTATTATTTATCATAGCTACAGTATGTACATGTACATCTTAGCAAAGTAATGTAAGGAAAATGTAAGTTATCTCTATCAAGTAGATAGATCTAATATAATATGTATATGGTATATATTTTTTAATTCCAATACTCCAAGATTTATGGAGAACAAACATACTAAGACCATTATTACAATAAAACTTCAACTTATAGCATAACAACCATAGCATAACAACCATAGCATATCTATAATAATTGAAGAGGAATCAGTCTTACCTCAGTGCCTCCAGATGTAAATATGATATCTGAATAAACAAGATACAAACAAATTAAAATATATTTGTTACATGTCAGACATATGCATGATACTTTTTTTTATTAATCCACTGTCTTACTTGGATCCAAGATACAATAAATGCACCACAATTACATGTTTTCATTCTGCACACACTTAATTGCTCGACTGTCAACTCATACAAAATTAATTTTGCTGACCATATCGTACATCATAAACTATAGCTAAAGATAAAATATAAAGTATTGCAGATCCTTTAAGGGGTTCACAACAATAACCATAATAACAATAATAACAACACCTGATGGTTTAGACTTGTATTAACTACACGCAGAGAACAACAAAACTAGGATACGGAATTAATATTGTTACAGCAATTGAACTGATATCTGCAGATCAGGCAGGTAGGGAAGGAATTCTACAACACCAAGATCGACATCTATGTTATATCCGAAGAGGTCATCAACAGGACGGTCCAATATCACCTGATGGTTTAACGGGTTCCCAACAATAATATCACCTGATGGTTTAACGGGTTCCCAACAATACTAATATCACGTGATGGTTTAACGGGTTCCCAACAATAATATCACCTGATGGTTTAACGGGTTCCCAACAATAATAATATCACCTGATGGTTTAACGGGTTCCCAACAATA
>JAUTBT010084147.1:0-12531 GCA_032361225.1 Lepetodrilus schrolli | reverse complement strand
TACAAGACGAATCATCAATCATACCAAATTTATACAAATCATAATTCAGTTGGCTAACGGAATGTCTCAGTTTCGTATGTATACTATTTAATTTTCGATTTCCATGTTCATAGTATTTAGGTAATTTCACAGTTGGAGGCGGTATTTGAGATCTGAACTTTGAAAATGTGTTTGATTGTTCTGAAAGTTTTTGCCATCCCGCTTCCTGATACAGATACTTTCATCTTGTACATCGTGGTAAACCTGTTACAATTCTGGCTGCTTCTAGTTGCAAACATTCTTATTTTTCACTTTGTTCTAAGGTACAGCCGTCCCATACTTCATAAGCGTATTCAAAATTAGGTCTTATGTAGATAATGTATATTATGTTTAGATTATGTCTATTCACTATGTACTGTAAATCAGGAAATTAATGCGTCACTAATTTAATGTGACCTCAAACGTTTGGACATAAATGCGACAACAATTAAATGCGATCGACAAGGCCTCTATTCATGTTTTTTCACAGATGTACCTTTCATTATTTTCCATAGTGCGTAGGAATTAAATGCGGCCATAAGCCAATTGCATTTTTCACATTAATATCCTGCTCGCATTAATTTCCTGATTTACAGTTTTATCATAGAATAAATCATCCTAGAAACTATATTTTCAATGTGGCCAGACTATTTTTCATCTGAAGAAAATGTAATACCTAAGTGTTTATGGGTTTTTACATTTTTAATAATTTCAGAGTTATAGCTTAATTGTATGACTGCATTTATTGCGTTATAATGTAAACTACACAGTTTCAGTTTTGGTAGGATTAAAAGTAATCAACCATTAATTTTCCCATTTCTATATGTCTTCAAGATTTTAATTTAACTTCGACTTAATAACCAATTTATCACTAGAAGATATACCTAAAGATGTATCATCAGCAAATAGTCTTGTAACACAATTTAGACTGTCAGCAATATCATTGATATAGATTATAAACAGAAAGGGCCCGAGTACAGAGCCTTGTGGAACTCCTGCAGTTAGATATTTATCCGAGGACAGTATTCCATTAATAAATGTTTTCTGTTTTCGACCCATTATATAACTAGAAAGCCATTTTAATATTTGACCTTTTATACCGTAGCTTTCTAACTTTAGCAACAGTCCTTTATGCCAAACTCGGTCAAACGCTTTAGATATGTCACAAAATACCATGCAGTAGTCTTCTTTTCTATCAACAGCAGTACAAATATTATCATATAATTCAACTAGATGATGTACAGTGGAATGTCCTTTTTGAAATCCAGATTAATACTTATATATGAGTCTATTATCCAGGTAATAATTCGAAATATGTTTTAGAACTGCTCTTTCAAAAACTTTATCGACACAGCTAATTAGTGAAATAGGGTGATAGTGTTAAATCATGGAATTGTCACCTTTCTTGAATAATGGCATGACATGGGCGGTCTTCCACTTACTTGGACATTTGCATTGTGATAAGGACAAGTTAAATAGAATTATTTTATTTTATTTTATTTTATTTTTGAATTGGGATTCAGAGCCCCTTTCAAGATTCTTCCACTCATTCCACTAATAAAACAACTCTGCAAATGTGGTCCACAAGAATATATATGAAAATTTAATACAAGTTCGATAAGATTATATATTAGTTTTTTTGTTATGTCATTTGTTTTGTATTCGTTAAACATGACTAACAACAAATTGCTTGCAATAATAGTATTAGTATTTGGTAAAGCCAGGTTGAACTGGGTATGCAATGTGAAAGTATGACATACTTATTAATCATTTCTTATTTGTACAGTGTTAAGTATGTTAAACGTATTATTTAAAGACAATACAAATATTATCCTATTGTAACCAGAACAAATGCATGTGACTTTATCTGTGTCTACATTGATTTTGATCAGGAAGCACTGAGACTGTACCCATCAGTACCAATGTTCATTAGATGTCTATCCAGCGACCTACAAATAGGTAATGCATTAGTCTTTGTCAAAGACCTTTCGTGCCAACTTGTTTCGATTTTTAGTGATTTTTTTTCTCCATTTTCCATTTTCGATTTTAATGTTTTTGTGTGTTTTTTTTCCATTATTTAATAAAATTGGTACCACCTTTTAGAAAACGTAAATAAATAATTGAAAATCGAAAAAATGGACACGCAACTTCTTTGACAAGTACTATTAACATATTTCACATACTAGTAATATATTTAATTGAGGTAATAGGTGATCAATTTGTAATGTCCTTGTATATTTTTTGTTGTTGTTGATATTTTATAACATTTATTTCTTAAAATAAATCATTAAAACAAATATCTCATTAAAATGGAAGAAAAAATTACTTGAACGACTTTAACAGGAACTATACGTCATTCTTTACATGTGTTCTAGACCCCGTTGCTCAGAACAGTTGTAGCTAATATTAATCATATATTGTAGCAATGAAAGTGTTTCTTGCAAAGAACTTAGACTTGTAGCGGCTGTCTAATGTTTATCAGTTTTAGAAGAAAGGCTAGTGCGTGAATGTTTTCTCCTAAGTTATCTGATAACTATATTTTTTGCATTTAGTAATAACCAGATGACTATTTCAATCATAACATTATCTTTATTCTAATTGTATCCTTTAGGTGACTATGTGATCCCCAAGGACACTTCAGTGTATACCCTGATTGGGCCGTTGCACAGAGACCCTAGATTCTTCCCGGAACCGGAAGTGTACCAACCAGAAAGATTTCTGCCCGAGAACCAGAACGGGAGGCATCCATATGCGTACATACCATTTTCCGCTGGTATGAGGAACTGTATAGGTTAGTATATACCGTCATAATATGGCTTATTATATAGACAATCGATGGAATGAGAATACCTGGGTATGTGTGAATTTGTATTTTTTATTATTATAATTAATATTAATATTATTATAATTATTATTAGGCCTATTATTATGATTATTATTATTATTATCTTTGCCAAGTTTATTCTTCGCCTAATCTCAAACATTTATTTACCCAGCTTTCTGGGCACCTTATTGTATCCTTTTTAAAGGAAATTCAACTATGAAAAGTTTTAATTATAGCTGTCTTATCAGCTGGTTTTTTATGCTTGTTTTTATTTTCTGATTATATTGTAAAGTAACGTTATAATTGTCGCCTATGGGTGAAATATTCCCGCTGCGACGTAAAAGAATCATTCATTCATTCATTCATGTTAATATTATCATTATCAGTATCAGTATCATTATTAACTTCCTAAAGGTCAGAGGTTTGCTGTGATGGAGGAGAAGGTAGTCATCTGCAGTCTGTTCAGACAATTCAACATCTGCAGTCACCAGACTCGAGAGGAGCTGAAGCCCGTGGGTGACCTCATCCTCCGCCCAGAGAACGGCATCATCGTCACCCTGGCTAACCGGAGGTGACGTGGGATGATTCAGTCCAGAGTAATGAGAATGTCTTTTAAGATTTATCGTGCAGCTATGACCATTGAATTATGTCAAACTAATTATATTATACCAAAGTAGTGTTGGGTCTGAGCGACTTGCATTATCTTTTGGCGGTGGAAAAGAACAGTAGGCCTATCTTGGTCAGTTTGGTATGGTAGTGATGCAAGGTATCCCAGGGCGTTGAGAATGTCTTTTAAACTATTAACTGTCAACTTACTGGCACGTTACGTACTTAAATTCTGAAACTGTATTGGGTACTAGCGACTTGTATTTGTAGCGGTTGAAAAGAACAGTAACAGAATAGCAAAAATAACAGTAGAGATTTTCATCGGGCAATAATAATATATCCTCAATCAGCTCACCTCGGAACTACTTTGCTCCAATACTCGGCACTCGAAGGAGCAGTAATCTTGCCCAGTTTCTGGGGAAATGGTGATTAGTCGTCGTCAGTCTCACCACTCATCGCATAGAGAAGAATGCGTTGAGGGCCTACCGGTATTTTACACTCTTTATAGTCAACAATGACTTTTGTCATTTGAGAGTGATAAATTACAGTCGGGAATTAATTTCAAAATAATTATCTGTCATTAGAAACCATAATATAATCATGATTGTCTTAGTATAGTATGATAAACCGACTACTGGAAATAGGGCAACATATTAATTATATTTCAACTACTTCCTAATTGTTAGGCAACGGGAAATGCTGCAGATATATAGTTTACTAAAATATATACTATTATCTAATCAAGACATCCACTAATCTAATCAGTTATTGGAAATATTGATAAGAATCGAGCTAGGGTATCACGTGACTATCACGTGACAGATGCACTCCTAATATGGTAGCGACCGTGAGATTGCCGAGTGAACATATCCTCTCACTAATGCAAGCTCAAGACACTTCAATGGTTTTATAGTTAGTAATATTTTCTGAACAAGTATACCATATTTATTATTCTTAATTTGAAAATGTCTATGTTGTTTGATATCATCGTTTACAGATGCCAAATTATATGTTCAACAACTTGTAACGGAAATTGTCTTGGGTACTTCCATTTAAAGCGGTGGAAGTCAGCATGGTCAGTTTAGCTAGCCGGATGTGAAGCAGGGTTGCTCAGGGCGCTGAGAGATAATGTATGTCGAACTAGTTATATACGGAAACTGTGTTGAACCAGCGACTTGTGGCAGTGGAACATTCATAAGTTATTGACAGTCCGCTTTCTTGGTGGATCACAGATGAACATTTTATGATTTTCATTGTTATGGAGGTGGTGAAGATATCTAGTTTGAACAGACCGACGACTATGCGAACTGTCAACAATGCATGAAAACCGGAAAATTTGCTCTTCAGCGCGAACAACGAACGTTTATTTCCAGTTTAACGCATTTAAAAAAAAAAATTCAAACAAATTCATCGATCGTTATTACCGATGATATTTGTGCAAATATTTTTTTTTAGATGTGTTGGCCATCTTGAATGGGGAGCCGTGCAGTAACAATAGTATTTGCAGCGACGACAGGTGTGAGTTTTTAAAGTAGTAACCATGCGTGAACTGTAATATGTTGATACTTTATCCAGTGAGTTTTCCGGATTTAGCATGCAACATTATATTTAAATATATCCTTTTAGGAAACACAATTTACTCTATATTTATCCATTATTCACGTATTCAAATATTTATTTTATTGGTTTCTGATAGGGTGACATTTAAGAAAAGAACATATTTTTTATTATTCTCTCTGTGCTCTCTCTCTCTCTCTCTCTCTCTCTCTCTCTCGCCCTCTCTCTCTCTCTCTCTCTCTCTCTCTCTCTCTCTCTCTCTCTCTCTCTCTCTCTCTTTTGCGAGAGGTGATGCCAAACGTAACTAATTTAACAATGAATATTCTCGTCGGACGCTTCTTTTGTTCTCGAACAATCTCCAAACACTGAGCTGGTTTGATCATTGCAGCCAGCAGTGAGCAAATGTCAGAGTTCAAGTGGGCAATTTGGTTCGAGGTATTCGCTAGCTCTACGGGGAGCTACTGTTATCATGGGTACTGAACATCAACCTTATCCAGTGATGGTTCGCATGCAAATATACATTCTGTATATAGATATGTTCGTGAAATATCGCTGCGGTATACCACCACACCGTACGGCGATCAACGATAGACCTCGGCATCGGCTGCCAACAAAACAAATCTCGTCAAATCTACGACCAACTGAAGCAGTTTCTCGACACATCTGAAAATACGCGAATTATGATTTCATGTCAATCAGAAACGTGAGTAATCTAATCACTAATTCCTTTCCGAGTGCAAACCAGCGCAGCCGGTTGCCTCCTTAGACTGGGGTAATCTTCTGACGATAGTAATGTCATTCAGGGCTGGGGAGAGAGAGGGAGAGAGAGAGATGCCCCCCATTTCCCGATGTACGTCTCAGGGCCTAGGGTAAAATTGGATGTGAGCATGCATTAGCCATTCTGCATTCACAGAGTCTGCTTTGAATTGGCCGCCACTCTTCAAACACAATCGGAATAGCTCCGACTTGTCGGGCAATACACACATGGATAAAGCCGTTATCGGGTTTGAATCATCAATCAAGGGAGGCTACTCTGTATGTTCGATGTAACTCTTTCCTGTGTGTTTGGGTGACACTTTAGGGGCTGTAGATGATTGTGTAGGGAAGGGGGTTGGGGGCTGGAGAGTAATGTTGGAGGTTCTGCTTTTTTTAAGGAATGCTGCACATTGAATACGAAAACAGAAATAATCACTTGCCCCCACTAGGTACATACAGTTGCTGTTCAACATTCAGAATACATTAGAGGGCATTCTTATCAATTGTCTGTTTGAAATTCTTTGATATTTTTATATCTGCAAGTTTGTCAATGAGTTTGCAAAATCAAAGAAATTAGATTGATTTTTTTTTACAGGGATTTGCTTACTAATATCACTTGCACTCTGTGCTAAAAAGAGTTCTGCATTTTAATGTTGTTTTGAGGTCAATTCTGAAAGCACTTGAAGTCTCACTGTAATTTTTGCTAATACTGATAACCAATTTTGAGAGTTGGCCATTGTTAATCATGATAACCCATTTTGAGAGCTGGGCCATTGTCAATATGTTATAACCCATTTTATAAGTTGGGTCAATATTTTATGATAACCCATATTTTGAGTTGGGCCATTGTCAATTAATTATGATAACCAATTTTTAGAGTTGAGCAATTGTCAAGTAACTGTAATAACCCATTTTCAGTTGGGCCATTGTCGATTAATAATTATGATAACCCATTTTTAGAGTTGGGCCATTTGTAAATATTTTATAACACATTTTTAGAGTTGGGCCATTGTCGATTAGGACCAAACCCCACGAAAACGAGCCTTTGGTTTTTTGGGTATGTTATCTCTGCATTTTTGTCATATAGTGGACGGGAACCAACCCAACAGTGGCTGTCCAGTCTACCCCAGTAGCGAAGTATGTGGGCCTCACGAGAATGACTACTATAGTAACAGTAACGGCAGCATGTCCTGTTTGGATTCTCACGTCAAAGGTACAATATTATTGTTGTGAAGGTTTTGGGGGCAATTGTTGTTTTGTTTTTTTGCACCGCAGGATGGCCCAGGGTTTATTGCCCATCTTTGACAGTGTCACTGTGCAGGGGTTTTATGCAATTTTTAGTCGATTTCTGATACTTGATATTTGAAAAAGTTCAGATCTGGCTATACTCGCTTATAAGTACACATATGCATGTCTTGCTGCTTAGTTTATATGGGAGTAATAAAGTTGATGCAGTTTTTAGTCCATGTCCTCGCACATACATGTACACACACACACAAACACTTGTACGCACCACACACACACCAATCTAAGTCTATGTAGAATGACACCGACAGTGACAGCATACCTACAACTCCCACTGCATCTATATTTACACCAACATCTGTACGTCTACATCTATACATCTACCTCTACCTCTACCTCTACATCTACCTCTACCTCTACCTCTACCTCTACCTCTACCTCTACCTCTACCTCTACCTCTACCTCTACGTCTACCTCTCCCTCTCCCTCTACATCTACATCTACATCTACATCTACATCTACCTCTACATCTACATCTACCTCTACCTCTACCTCTACCTCTACCTCTACGTCTACCTCTACCTCTACCTCTACCTCTACCTCTACCTCTACGTCTACGTCTACCTCTACATCTACATCTACCTCTACATCTACATCTACCTCTACATCTACATCTACCTCTACATCTACATCTACCTCTACATCTCCCTCTACATCTACATCTACCTCTACCTCTACCTCTACCTCTACCTCTACCTCTACATCTACATCTACATCTACCTCTACCTCTACATCTACATCTACATCTACTTCAAATGCACGTCTGTGTTCTGTATTCCACAATTCCATTTTTCTGTCACAATCTATCGTTCCCATCTTCTGCATTAGCATAATAAAATGCTCCATTTGCCCCAGCTATGTCTATCCATTGGCTTCAATTAAGTCTATCAATTGGCTCCAGTAATGTCTATGCATTGGAACCAGCTATGTCTATCCATTGGATCCAGCTATGTCCATAGTCTCTAGCTATGTCTATCCATGGGCTCCAGATGAATCCATCTATTTCCATAGAGAGAAATCTACTTTACCGGGTGTTTGGTCATCTTCATGGGGCTGCCACAGATTCTAACTTCTCATAGACATGGCATACAGCCGCTGGTGCCCCATGTCTTTTGGGCCAATCAGTTGGCTCCAGTTATGTCTATCCATTGGATCCAGATATGTCAATCCATTGGCTCTAGTTATGTCTATCCATTGTATCCATCTATATCCATTGGCTATAGCTATCTATAGCCATTGGATCCAGCCATCTCTTTCCATTGGATCCAGCTAAGTCTATCCATCAGCTCCAGCTAAGTCTATCAATTTCCATAGAGAGAAACCTACTTTATCAGGCCTTTGGCCATCTGCACGGGGCTGCCATGGGTTCTAACTTCCCATAGACACGGCATACAGCCACCAGTGCCCCATGTCTTTTGGGCCAATACATCTGTGCGATTTTAAATCGCCGTTCCAGAAAAGAAAGAAAAAATGGGAAAGGTCCAGGTTTTCGAGATAAATGCACAGGTTAATGAGGCATACAAAAATGCGGTGATGGTGATGGATGGATCAATGAGATTAGCTATCGCTGGGGGGGATAGGGGGAGGAATATGCAGGGTGGATTGGGTCATTTGGTAAAAACAAGGCAGGCATGTGATCTGAGTTCATGTCATGCATCAATAATGCCAGTCTAAGGTTTGGAAATGCACTACGAAAATGAGAAAATATTTGTGTTTTTTTTTTCTCTCTTTTTAATGTTTCAATACAACAGGATTTATGTGAAATTTATTTATTGAGGTTTGCTTTCTCATGTTTATGTCCCGGATGAAATTTATGCGGTTCCATTTTATTTGAGGTTAGGTTTGTTTTTCGGAAAGAGTTTTATGTTGAATGAATGTTTATTGATTGAAATGCATTTTTATAACTTTTCATCATAAAATTTGTATCATTCACAAATTATTTATGAGAATTTAATTTAATTTTCTTCCCATGCTGATTTTCATACCATTCCCGCCAACTATTTGATAAATATGCATCCTGGCTTTCAATGGCTCCAAACGAGAAATCCTAGGGATTTCCCATGACAAATTTCCTTAATGGAAAATACGGTGACAAATTGCTCAGTTGAAACGTGTTCATCTAAACATTCTTTGAAGCATTGTGAATTTAAGTCCTATGATTTATCACATAGGCACTGCACATTGAACTATTACATATATGGGTGTATAGGCAATTGGCAATGATATAATATATATGTTTTTTTAAATTATATTTAATTTTTTTTATTTTTATAATCGTCGCAAATGGGTGAAAGATTCCCGCAGTGACGTTAAACTCCATAATCACTATTTTTTTTATAAATAAAGTAATACTTTGTGTCATGTATCTGACATTGAATCCTCTAAGTATAGGATAACAGCTTAGTAACAGACGATTCGTGAGAAAGAATGTCGGAGCCCCGCAAGGAGCGAGGACATTGCTTTTCACAAATTTACTGTCACAGGGACATCTGACGTAAATACAGCGCACATTTCACGTGCACTTCATGATTATGCCTGTCCTCCAGCTGGATCGTCGCGCACATATCGTGTTCCATGCACGCTGCGTGAACACGTCGTGAAGCACGTGCTGTTGCTGGCTACTGTGACTGTTTCAAAAGACTCGATGAATTTTGGATGCTTTCTTTGTAGCTTGCATTGCTCAGGTGGTAAAGCATAGGATTCGTAGCCAGAAGTCTCTAGTTCGGTCCTGACTGTAATCAAGATATCTTTCAATGTGTTAGTGATGGTACACTGCAGTTCAAAATGTACAAGTCCACACAATCTCAAATGATGAATTTCAAAATTGTACGCCGGCTCCATGGCATAATGGTTAGAGCGACGGCCCGGAGTGCGGAAGGTCGCGGGTTCGATCCCCCGTCGCGTTATACCAAAAGACGTTAAAAGATGGTACTTGTTGTTCCCATGCTTGGCGTTCAGCACTAAAGGGGTAAAGCAAGGACTGGTCGGCTCGGAGTCTTGTGTATGAGTGGGGTATTCATTTTCTATCTGCGGCATGATATACCTCCAAGTGAGCTAGCACTATAAAAACTGGTGGAAATCCAGACTAGTACAAGCAGTACATATGCATGCAAGCCATGATGTGAGTAGAAAACATCTTGAAACTGTCTTTCCTCAAATCAACCGTGATAAATATAGATTGTCACACATACGTAATAACACACTCGGAGACAGTTTTGTTTAGGAATGACTTGTTATATACTCCAAAGGAAGAATGTGTCTCCCTTGCGTGCTAATATAAATCTCTATTCGAATTCTATTCCGTGTCCCAATTTCATCGATAAAAAATTGTCAATGGGATGTGCTCTATTCTGCCACGAGACAGCTCTTGCTCATTCAAGGTGGAGTAATTAGGGGATATTTCTGATCAGACGGAGCAATTACTAGCATATGGAGTCGACATAAGACGCCAGCTCGAGGAGGTAGAAATCATGCTGACCACTCCAAAGTCAATTTGCGCGTCTCAGTCTGGGACTAACACGAGTGAAAATCCTATTACCAAAGCGATGTTAGTTTATAGCAATTGTAAAATACGATAAAAATGTACTCTTCTTCTCTTTGTTTTTTTTAGTTTGTTAAGTTTGCAATCAGTCAAACGACCGCCAGTTTTGCAGGAGAACATGTATCATAGCAATACACTCCTTTAAAACCAACATCAAAACATCAGTAAACTTTTAATAGCGCACAGAGAACCGTGTAACGGTGGGTGGCGAGAGCTCTATACAAATGAATATAATTATTAGTATTGTTATTATTATTATTTCTGTACGTCGTAGTGGTATAAATACAATGGATTGAGATATTTTGGGATTATTTTCTGTTAAGATCGCCATGTACCATATTACCTGTAGCCATTTCCATGAACTGGTTCATCTATATAGTCGGACAGACTGGAATAATCAATAGTCTATATATTCTAAATCTAGCACTGTATACCTTAGAGGAGATATATCTTTATACCATAATTACAATACCGAGAACATATTACTGATAATTGGATATAATTTATTATTCTGTCTGTCTGTCTGTCTATAATGCGCCAGGTCGACGTACGAAAACAGTGCTACATAAATGAAGAATCTAAAAGGTTCCAGGAACAATGTATTGTGCTATTGATTCATTCTAGATCAGTGGTGGCACATGATCCCATGATCACCGCTCAGATTAAAGTGAAGCACGTTCGAGCTCGACTGGTTCGTGGATGGGTGAACGAGAACTTGATCGTATCTAGGATTCGTTCCTGCCCCACATATTGAATCACGGGTCGAAAGACTTGTAGTGCTACCTTGGCTTAGTTCTAAAATGCCTGTTCACCCATCAGAGAATGGGTACCCGGAAGGATGAGATGGATATGTGAATGATAACCTTGTAGCGCCTTAAACGGCAGCTTAGGTTGTATACTCCCCAGGAGTTGAGAAGGAAACTGAGTGCACACAGATCCGTTGACCGGGGTAATAACGTAGTGCCATGAGCTTTGGAGCGTGGATTTGGCGCAATATAAATGTTCACATTATTATTATTAGTAGTATTGCATGCAATATATATACATATATATATGCAAGCAGAACATTGTCAGTGCGTTAGACATGCAGATTACACGAAGGCAGTAGTCCTCCATCATGTCTATTCTAGGCTAATTTATTTTCTGAGAAGAATATTGAAATATACATAGATTACTACGATCATGATTATTGTGATGAATATTTGTCAACTGAGAAGAATATTGAAATATACATACAACGGCTGCACTGGCTTCAGGATTCCCTGCTTGCGCCGCCTCTGTCACAGAACTGGGGAGGAAAGAAGACAGGGTGTGTATATATCTTGTAAACTTACATTCTGTGTTATGTTTGAAAATAATATAGTAAATTAAAGCCTCCAGAGTACATGCGACAAGTGATGTGGAAATACACAACGAAGCATTTACATTTCCTAATTCAAAATAAAATTCCGATTGTTCATTTATCGTTAACATTGTTAGCACAGTGGGTAGGGTATATGGATTACAATTTTTATTATGAGTGATTCCGTAGCCGTGGGTTCGAGTCCCCACGTAATTTATTTACAAAAAAAAATATCACAATGTCTCAAGTGAAAGTACATGCTCTATTTTCACTGGGCTATACGTGCCTTCAGCCGTCCTTTATATGCCGTATAATGCTTCAAGCGAGTATTATCCAGATATTATATGGATTTGGGGCATATAAAGTCCGGCTGGTAAATAGACAGCATTGATTTAATTAGTAATTACAAATACCTGTCCTTAAACGCAACAGCAATAGGTGGGAGTTTTGGCGACCACTAAAAACACATGTACACAGTAAATGAGCGATAAGAACACCAATTAAATATTATATGATGTCTTGGCCTACATAATGTTGCCCTGCCACTAGTATCATGATTATTGTGATAAATGTGTCAACTGA
>JAUTBT010084146.1:0-12532 GCA_032361225.1 Lepetodrilus schrolli | reverse complement strand
TGGATTACAACTGTGAGCAAACTAAACTTCCTTCATACACAAATTTTAATGACACATCTCATTAGGCAGTGATCTATGGACCAGTGCATTTTTATTGCCATCCGTCTCCATTATCTATTATTTTGAGCGAATATTCAATGAGTTCTTTTCTGCACGTGATTTTGGTCAACCTCATATGCCTGCAGCACTCAACGGAAAGGACAGAAATGGCAACCTCATATGCCTGCAGCACTTAATATTAGTGTTAAGTATAGTTGGCCACTTAGTGCTAACCTGGGGGAAATCATTTGTTTTATTAAGATTGTCATAAAACTGTCTATTGCCATTACTAAATGAAAATACTTTACGGGTTGCACTATTTAATCCCAAACTATACAATGGAAGAATAGGACTATTGTCAATAAAAAATTCTCCATTCTACATCTGATTTGTCTACACAAGTATATTGGGCAACAAGCTACATTTTTTTCTGCATGGCCCACTGGTTTTCAACATTTTCATATTTTATTTATTTTTTATATGTGGAGATATCCCTTTAAATTAATAGCACAAATATCAGTAGTGCCACCAAGACAAGTAAAATTTGAGACTAATTGCTACTTTTCACTGACATTAACACTAGTGCAGATTTACCATGTCTACTGTTTACATTAACTCAACAAAATGCTTTCATATTAACAATGTTAAATCAATTGCAATAAAGGTCAGGCTTGTATTGGGTGTGACTTATAGCTGGCTAGCTGTTATGTACACTGTGCATATACATGCATTGTTTCCAGCTGTATAATGCAATATTGACTGCGAGCATGTATATGTTGTCAGCTTCCAAGTCTGACAAGTATAGAGTCCTACTGTCAACATTGGAAACCTTCTAGTAACTTGCACATTTTTTAGTTATCAATATGCTGTAAACCAAGATCTTGAGAATGTCACCAGTTTGTAAACCAAGATCTTGTGAATGTCGCTAGTTATGGGTGGACAAGTAGACACAAATTTCCAGTCATTTGTAATTTGTACCGATTACCTTCATTCCATGATATATAGTGAAACCATAAAATAATGATTTAGTTATTAACATAGGCGTTGGTGCTTTAACATCGTAATAAATCCACACGCAAGAAAAAAAACCGATGGTGAACAAAAACATGATTTTCCGCCTCTCTAATTAACTGCACATTGTCATAAATCCAATCATTACATTTCTGATAATAATCATTTGTAAGAGTGAAGGTTGTCAGTTTGAAACATTTATGTTAAGTGGCAACAGATGTCGTACATAGCCCACACATTAACGATACACCGTCGCTGTACAGATATATTATATGTATGCGTGGGCCACTTCCCCTCGCAGTTTACCTGTTTATTATTGAAATTCCGGTTCACGTTCGTCATTCATATAAAAGTTGTTGACAATCATTTGCCGACTTTCATTCATCCATTCATTAATAGTCCATAACAACATAACTGTATCTCTATTTTGTTATTGTCACATATTTCCACTTCATCTATACCCTTGTTATTCTTATCATCATATTAATAAATGAACAGTGCATGTTTAACTTACATTACATGTACACTGATGTCAACAGCAGGGATAGGTCGACCTACATGACAATAATTTGGTCACCAAACAACTGCTGTTGATATTGTCTGGCATGAGAAAATAGGAAATGATTTTGCTGTATTTCTTTATGTGGAGATTTTGGAATGAACACAAATAATGTTAATACAGAATAGTCAAACCAATTAACATAATGTCCATCTTATGCTAATAGTGTAAATCAGAACCCGCAGGTCCAAGGTTTAAGCCTAGATCATGCCATCTTGTAGCACTCTTCAGTAAAGTGCTTATATCAACACTGTTCCAGTCCACCCAGCTGTACGGATGGCAAAATGTCCATGAGAGGGTTGCTTTAAATGATTACCAATACACTATCATTATTTCCACAGAAACCTCTATTTGTCATTTTTGGACGCAATATTAAAAAAATATTAAAAAATCTGTACATAATAACACTACGGCCAAAGATTCCCTGGATTAAGGATCTGCCGACCTGATTTTTTTCCACTTTGAAAAATAATAATTTTTATTATATTCCACTGACAGTGTATTAGCATTTAGAAAATTATAATAATAAATGGTGATGGAGCAAGTCATGTAAAGTTATAACTATCATTGGATGAAGAAAGTCCAGCAGCCAATGGTTGAAATAAAGTCGAAGCCAATTTGATTGCTTACTGGTAAATATGCAAAACAAGTGTCTAATTAATAACAAGCAGTTATTTGAAGATAATTGTGCGTTCAAACCTGAACAATTTATATGTACTAGTGTTTATAGCAATTATTAACAATAATATTGATACATTATATTTATTTTCTGCCATCCGACCATTCATAATCTCCTACTATTTTTTTTTATATATTGGACCAGAGTGATTTGCCAAACTATCAAATTATATTTATTTTGATTTTCTACTGCCTGGGCCAAAATTAACACCGAAAAATCTGTAAATCAGGGAATCAAATAACTATGGCCTAAATAGTGAAAAAAAGAACTTAAAAAATTTGGCATACAATCACAGATATGTATGCTTGTTTTGGACTAGTTCATAGCTACAACTGCAAAGTACATTCACTTGACAAACATAAAATCATGTTTGTACCTCCAAAAATCTTTACACAGCTTTATGGTAGATAAAATTCCACTGCAACCCCTGGTAATGAAATTTTGCTTGAATCTCCAGTATAAACTTCCTTTAATAAGGCGACATAAATCAAGGTGGGGCGACTCAGTGTTATGTTTTGTTTTCATTTAGTGATCTGCCGCGCTTTATATTAAAATATTGATAACCAGTGGTACATGAGGAAGAAGTAGTTGGATGTATAAAGTACTTGTCTAGTCAAATCAAATACATATATTTTCATGTAAAACTTCGTCAGACCACTATTTAGATCAACAATCTGTGATTGTATGTCTTTAAATGTGGTAGTATCGCCAATGTAAAAATGAGTAATCCAAAATTAAGTGGCCTGTCTAACAATGGATAACTTTACTGTTCGGAGTACTCCGCACACCACACCGTCATGAAAGGAGTGCACTGAGCATCATACACAAAGTGGATGCAGCTGTGAGGAGTTTGGGGAACCTCTACACATGAAATGTGATCTCACAAATAAAATGTAGCAATCACTATCTAGTAGGTAGGTGTAATTAATTAAGAAATACACATACTTCTAGATTAGTAAAAATATGAAAAAAATATCACACTTGTCGGGGAAATAAATTCTATCAGAATATGCAATAATCTGATTAGTGACCTTTGACATCTTGCAAAGACCATAGATCTTGCCACTTTCATTCTCTCCATGATGGAACTGAAAGCAACAGGAGATTCCCCAAAACAGCAGTGTCTGTGCCTAATCCAGCAGGGAGAGGGTTAAGACCTGTATTTAATTAATAATACCATCGAGTAACTGGTTTTTGTGGTATTAAGGTTCAAATGGAGCTGCATGTGATCTGTTGACGATTGTAGCGAAATTCTAATGTTAAATGTAAAGAACAGTCACTTTATCACTCTTTTATCACAAAACACTGCTATTACCACACTTAAATTTAACAATGAACCGCCCCAAGTGATGTCATCACTTTGGCAGCAACGAAAATGATGTATACCCGTTTCTGTGGTAAACGGAAAAATGTCTATTTACGGAGATCAAGTTGGAACAAAATTCGAAGATTTTTAGAAACTGTTTGGCAATATTCCAAAGAACAAATAAACCACAAAATAGTTCAAATAATGTAAATTTCCCGTAAATAGAAATATTAACATAAAAACGAGATGCAATTTGTAAAATGATGTAAATTTATGAAATTAATACTAAAATATCTTGTAAATTAAGTTTTGTCTATTACAAATTCTACAAATGTCATTTTAATGAGACATTTTATGATGAATATGAAATTTTGTTTGTAAAATTGACAAAATCAATACAAGAAATGGCCCTAACGGGATCCCGTATATTTTGAAATCGACAATTGAAGTGACGTGATTAATGATACTAAACATTCCTGCGAGCAGACAATGTGACTGTCATATTTTTTAGAGCTTGCAATTATTTTATACATCGTGATATAAAGTGCATTAAGCTCACAGGTAAATTTTCTAATGTTTCACATTGTTCGATTGTATACTTGCATTTGCTGACGACATAATTACAAATTCTGCACGATATAATGGTGCAAATGTCAGACATATCCGACAGGTGGTGTGGTTCTTTGAGAATAGGAAGCAGAACTAGCATTTTCGTAAGTAGTACGAAAGCTGGGCTACCTCGAAATGGGGACATGGTACATAATATTGGTCAAATGTGGATATCTCCGCAAGTTACAAAGTAATATTGATACTATTTATATAGTTATACTCTTGATATTATAATAAATACCAGTAACTAATAATATGCGTTAATAACTTCGTAAAATCTACCAAAGACAAAGTTTATAAGACTTGGAAAACACATTGGTCAAAATCCACTCATATCACATGGGTCGTCTGCTATAACTCATGCATGCCACGAGTTACTTGCCCTTGGTTCTTGTTTATAGTTTCGTATTTCACACTTCGAAATGTAAGGAATAAATCTTTGCCAATGCTCTATTTAATCAGTGAGCTGATTATGTTTAATCCATGTAATCATTAATTGGCATGCATAAACGCAAAACAGATATTTACGAATTTTACATAATTATACTCCAAGACTGGCTCGAGCAATATGGCGACGAAACGGTCAAGATCTGACTACATAGCATCGGTCTTTTACTTTTGCAATTTCATAATATTGCCTTATTTTGCGCATTGACCATCTTGCTTTTCCTTCTGCTTAACCAATGTAATAGACCGTATGCAATACTAACTGACCATTACAAGCAGCACAGAATCCTCAAATCATAATTAGTATATTCTGAAGCCAGTAGCTTATAGAAGCAATGGCATCGGATACATGCGTAGGATTGTCTGATGATATTCACGAAAACTAGGAACATATATGCATGTATAGTAGCATTGTGCAGAAGCTTATTGACCAGGGGAAAGTATCGGCAGTTAAGCAAGTTACTGCGTTAGCTCTATCATCGTGCATATTTGACTGAAACCGAACAGGCATATTAGATATGGAGAGCCTCATTTCGGAATCAAAATGGCGAGCATACTTCCTATATATATGTTTCCTTCCTTATTTTCTGGAGGGTTTCCCTCACCTTATCACTTCTTGTTCCTTCTCCTCTTCTTCCCTCTGACGTTTGAGGACATCTTCAATGATTTTCCTTTCGTCCTCGCTAAGATGACTGAGATCGGGCATCGGTGGCAATGACGGTCGCCTGGACGACATATTGGCTTGTTGGTTCGATCGATAATAGCAAAAGCTGACACAGTCGTCCGTTATAACTCGTGCTGAGCTGCTCCTTGGGCCGACTACTCCCTCAGAATCATCTTACTATTCCCTTATTCTGCCTCCGAACCTAGGTTAACCCATAGCCATACTTGCCGGACGTTGAATCCCGGGTCTGTTAGGTGGGAACAGTGGTACTTCCAGCGCCACATCTCGTCCCCATTCTATTCTAACGTCAGCTTGCCGGGAGAGAGCACACACATTATCTATGCGCTGTGCATAATATAAACGGTAAATTGCGACCAATCAAACAATTCCGCTATGTGACGTCAACCCAATCGGGCTTTAAGCGGCTATGTGTACAAGGCGATGTTACAGCATAACTGGAACCGTATTGATTTGGCTAAGCCCATTATCCTTACTGTTCCGCAAGTGCACGTGGGGTTGAGGCAATTGTATTAGCTGTGACATACTCCAAGAGTATGTATACCCAGTTCCAGGAGGTTGGCACAAACCAGACCGGAACTGCACAGCATGTCGACGTTCTACGTTGCCGGGTCTTCCCGACGGCGCCGACTCCTCGCATAAAGGCAGCCTCCGGCCGTTATAAATAATTTACTTCTGCATATATGTGATGGAATTATTTATTGTTTGCTTACGGCAGAAGCCTGTATTAGCTATACATGTTGTAACAAGAATCGAAATTGTCTGTGCAGCGATGCATACGTCATGCAAACCGTGGACTGATGATACCACAGATACCGTAACATTGTCAACTAGCTAAAACTCGCAGAACTGCGCGGCCGCGCATGGTTATGGAGTGGTGTTACAGAACAGTTAACGAAGTCCCGTTCAGTTCCTATGTGTTTAATTGAAAATAACGAGCGGTCGATTGGTTGTTCAAAGGTTAATCATATGATAAATAGATTGATGTTTTGTTTATGTTAGCGCCGCCGAAAGTGGTAAGGTATCTGCATGACATTTTGCTAAGTGGCTGGATTGCGCACAGTCCATGCGAGGCCTAATATACTAGAAGTATCCGAGCAGCTGTGGAAGAATATATTGAAATTGATAACTCCAAACAATGTTCTTCTCAACCCGACCGCATAGATTTCCAACTACTAAATGCTTGCTGTGACACATCATGTCAGAAATTCACGACGAGAAATCGATGAAAATATGCCCACCTGGCCTGAATTCTGCAGAAATTCAGTCGATTGACCCATACACATTATTGTGTGTATATACGCTTCTTGCTTTCTTTCTGATATTTATAATCGATATCGCGGTTTGACCAAGTAAAATCGGTCTGATTCAAATATCATAATCTACTGTACATATAGTATATATGCGATAACAGAGATGTTGGAATTTCGGACTATACTTCATGCATACCGGTAGCTACAGCTTCCGAGTTCGAAACTCACCGGAGGGAAATGCAGTGGCGATTACTACCGTATGTTGTGAGGAATTGTATCTACACGAATAATGTAATTTTCTGCTTTTGGGAATTACAGGAAGCTATTACAGGCTATCCTCCCACCACAAGCAAGTCTGCGCTATATCAATGATCGATACATATAGTTTGAAAAACCCCACCTCAAGCGGTAATTAAGTTGAAATGGCATTACATTCGAATACAAATACCCACACGACTAATACACCGATAGTTTTAAACCTACACCAGCTGGATTTAAAGACGTAGTATCTAAATTGTCTAGTTGAAGAAGGCACATTTACATTAGTCGTCAATCAACATGCAGTGGGTACATATCTACCAGTATGCATTCAGTCATCCAAGTCACTCCTATGCATACCTTCGCCATCAGTTTTGTTGATATGCAGTTTGATTGCGGGCAACCGTTTCTGATGACGTACCAGAAATGCATGGAATGTGCAAAGTGAAGTCTCCTGCTTGACTAAACGGCGGTGATTACCCGCGTGGTTGCGACGGAAATTCGACGCTGCCCAAAACAAGTACGTAGAACGCATGTGTGGCCCCAATTCACGTCCAGCTACAATACACGTCCCATTGTTCAAGCTTCCACAGCAGCCTATGCGTGCATTGTTCTGTTGTGCGACCTGAGGTGGTGTGATCAGGAATGTTCCTGTTTAGTTAGGACATGATGCAAATGTTGAACATTTGATCATCTGAACATTTTAAAGGCGTAAACAAAAATATGAAAAAACGCGAGGTTGCTGGGACGGAAATTAGGGCCGCACAAATACATTTATATGTACCGCGTATCCTTGTGTATATAAAATGTCCATGCATTTGTGTTTATAAAATGTGTTTTCTTATATATATTTCATGTTGAGTATTGTATATTAAAATATTAAAGAGTTTAAAGTATACGATGAATAATAGGTTGGTACATATGCGGTGGTAATTTGCTGTTTTCGAGATTAGTCATCAGCTATGCGTGTTGGTTTTGTATATTTGAAGTATATAAATAATGTATCCTTATTGGTGCGTAGTAAATTATTACTATACTGCGCAGTGGGAATCATGCGGATAATTTAACTATGAATCAACTAGATATGACTGGAATATTGTACACCTAATAACCTCTCATGTACTATTAAAACTAGTATTTTGCAAGTTTATATTGGTTGAAATGAGTAATTTATGTAGGCGGTTTTTAAACGTTTGCCTCAATATATCAATAAACTTGTGGCGATGTCCTTATATTGGGAAAATTGTCTACAACTGTATAAATGTTAAAACCACGGCTGGTGCGTATCATCGTGTGTAAATAATGAGATACTATTCCACTCTGCTATATACATGATATACCCGCGCATGGTATCTTTCGAGGTTTTACTCGTGGGAGAGCATTTCTGTAGTGAAATGTTCGTTGGTTTCCGTCTTACGAACAAACACAGTGGAAAGGACGGTTTAATACATTTGCGTTTTCGTCAATGGAACCGATCAAATTGAGTTATTTCCTCTCAACGATAAGGAGCCGTTGTGCACTGCGGGTACCATATACATTTATAGATCTTGTCAAAGATATTTCGTGGCAATTTTGTAACTGTAATGATTTATTTTAATTTAATTTTTTTTCCATAATGAAATCGGAAAAAAATGTCATGAAAAAATGCCTACATACTGCAGAGTGGTATTGTATCCCATATGTTATGCAGATGATGAGTAACCCCATTCTAACTCACCCCTTGCTTTGAAATAAATTGAAAAGTATACCATTACATTGTCATTGAAGCCGAGGCCACTGAGGTTATAACAAACCAAATATTTCAAACATAAGTCTCCCAATAAAGAACTTAAATACGTTTTGTTGTTCTGGACGAGGTCAACATATATAACAAACGTAATCCAAGATGGTCTCGCGTACTGGTCCAAGTACCAAGTAAGACATTTGTTGTTATGCTATGTTTTTTCATACATCTTGTACAAGACAGTTATTTGTATTGTTTTCATAAGGTGTAGTTGAGGTTGTTTTCAATGTTACTGATAACCAAATGTTGATATCTCGATCGAAACATTTTAATGATCTTTTCAATATCTGATTTTGGCCACGTTTTAGCATTATGGTGTTACATTTGTGGATATTGGTTTATGTAGTATGCAAAATATAATGGGTAATTGATGCTCAAAAAAGCAATTATTCTTAAAGGGAATTAATTATTGTTCTCATTTCAGAAGACTGCGCGTCGATTTATCAATTTATTGCAGAGTTGTGTCATAAAGAAGCCGACCATGTCTTCGTTATGCCCTTCATACTTTTTGGTATTTGCAGTAGATTGCAATCTATGAGAACATGTTAACAATATGAGACATGCAAAATAATGGCTTTATACTAGTAATCATCAAGTGGGGCACCTTGTATTAATAAAGGGGACGGGTGGTAGCGCAGTGGTAGAACGTTGGACTTCGGAGGCAAAGGTTCCAGTTTCAAATCCCGCCCCGGGTGCCCGGCATCAATGTTCGCGAAAGTTACTCCCTATTTGACTTCCACATCAGAATCCGTTCGAGTTGTATACATTTCCGTTAAAATGTTGTTGGACAAAGAAATTAACACACTCGCTAGTGTGTAATATTGATTTTACGACACTCGTGATTCCAAAGTTAATATTTTCCTTGCTCTCGCTCGGAAAATATTGACTTTGGAACCACGAGTGTCGTAAAATTAATATGACACATTAGCTCGTACATTAATCTCTATGCATATTGGGCACCATACCTTAGATATATGGTGGTATGTATGGTCTCTAAAATTAGGTAAAATTGTCCACAATTTTCTGTAATGTCCGTAGACAGCACACGTTGACAGTACTCGATGCATATTCTACATGCTCTACATGCTCTATTCATAGGTGAGGATGCCCATATTAAGAAACGGAAGAAAGAAAATAGATCTTGAATTTATTTTAGTATGAAATTATTGGTCATAGAAGCTCAAAATGTAGTGTCCGTAGACACAAAATTTTAAACCATTGTAACTGTAATAAATGTTAATCTAAATCATTAACATTACCTCCTGAAGCCTTACCCATGATAATACATTAGAATATTGGCAGCTTTAACCATGTTATATTCTCACCAAAAGTGGCAGTGCCCGTAGACAAAATCGTTAAAAAAATTGCCGTGATATTTGTTGAGCCGTAAATTTATTTGACTTGTTTTACACAACTTTGTGATCTGTAACAGAGCTAAACCAGGCATTTAAAATGTATTTAATTGCTTACAATGGTATACAGGATTTTTATATCTTTTAATGAAGACATGTTCATGTAAAACTACTTTAAATCAAGAATAAGGTATAAAATTACTAACAAGGTAGATGATAATAATCATAGATATCCAAAATATTCTACACCAATAATAACATTCATAAATTTCAATGAATATTGTACAAAGAGATGCATTGTATGTTGAAGTACATAATACAGTATTATCCGTAGACGGACTTTAATAAGACTTGTATCAGAGTTATTATTTTAAAATTTATTTTTGAGTGTGTATAAACTAATGGAACCACACCCAGTCCAATTACTGTCAATTTGTTGTTTAATTTATTACTGGTCTGATTTTCCATGGTAAATATAAACAATTATTTTAACATTGTTACTGCCCAGTCTAAATGTACAAAATTCTGGCAATAATGACATTTTTTGTCTGATATGAATGTATTGATACTATTCTATGTAAACATTATTTGAATAAAACCTTTGCTCTGTTACATTACTTGTTAAACATGAGCTAGTTAAATGTGTAGTGTCCGTAGACAATCAATAATCGGATAATTTTAACAGTCCATAAAAATAATGGAATGCGTTTGTGGGATTTGAAAGACCAAGATACTGATTTCAAAATAGTAAAATACATTTTGACAATAACAGAACGTTAAAAAATGGACTCGAGTGCAAAACACGTACCCTGATTGTTGCACACGGCCTATACTTGCATTCATGACGTCTTAACCTATTAATGCCCATTCACCCATGCACGCTGTGAGGGTGCACTTACTAATTAGTGTAAAATACTATATCTGTTTTTATTCATAGAAATTTCACAATAGCTACAACATACAATGTGTTATACAATTCCCATGACTAAAATGATTCAGTTATCTCATTTATTTGAATGTTAATATTTCCCGCCAAAATTGATTTTAGACAATTGCAGAAGGGAAAAGGCTTTATCGAAGATTAGTTGGAATTATTTACTATAACTTGACAATTTATATATAATATGATGCTCAAAACAATTCTAAACTGTCTGGAAATTTAGTTTATTGTGGAAAAAAAAGTTTTAATATGATTTATCAAAGACTATACTGTGCACCTCCACAGGGTGTATAGGCATGAAGGTCCCCAATGTGTTTCAGTGTATATATTCGAGAAATATTATCATTAAACCTGGCATGTATCATTCATAATTGGTTTGATAATAATTAACTGTGTACATATAATGTATGCATGCACTAACAGGCATATAGATAACACAAGAAAGAATATTTTAGCATTGTAAAATCAAATTAGCCTAAATAAAATCCTCTTTGTTTTACGTTGCAATTTGACAAAATGATGTATGTCTGTGTAACATTTTATAAACTACTGATGTTGTATGTAGCCTTAATAATTGTTATTGATATTTGTAAGATTTACAGCCTGATAGCTTACTAAAAGATCATGATTTTCATGAGGTATACATTTACATAACTACCTCAAATGACGGAGGTTCAAGTTACTCGAAATAATCCAATACCACACACACACACACACACACACACACACACACACACACACCAATACCACAACACACGTTTCCTGTCTGAATATACCATTTCGACGTGTACATTACTAAATTATTTAATTTATTAATTATATTTTTCATTATAAGAACGTGTTGTTGCAACCATTTTGAAAATCCTACTATTTGTTGTTTTTAGAAGAACATCATGAAATATACGTCATGCATAATGGTATTTTATACCGGGTTATATAATTCAATCTAATTTTAATTCACCAGAAAACAAAGGTATGGTGCTCTAATGTTGAATGAGATAAACCCTTACGGGTACCCATTCAGCTGCGTTGTCTAAATTCGGATTTACTTACAACGCCAATCTTATTTTACTGAAGTTAACTATTGACAATGTATACATATGATGCTAGAAATTATACATAATCAAAATACCTTCATTTGGATTGTGGAAAAACCGCGTCGATATTAATAGAACTAGTATATGACCTTGAAAATGAAAGACCTTGACTATAAATATTGAATTATATGCTCTGTATAGTGTGCACACTGCAATACCTGTAACAGGTATTCATTAAAACACATGATTCCATATGGGATCTGAGTTTTAACAGTACTATTGAAATCACTGGGGACCTTCACGTACATGCACCTGAGGGTGCGTTGATATTTTTTAACATAACTATTTTTTACAATCATGTTATCTCAAAACAAATGTTATTTCTGTTCATTGTGCATCGGGGTATATCATATATCCAAAAGAAATCAAGTTGGGCTACACACTGGAAAATAAATGACATGTATCTAGTTCCAAACTGGTCTATGTCTACGTATGGCCAAACTCTAGGTTTACTTCACTTCCTACTATGGTAAAAGCTGATTTACGCCATGACTACAGTATGACTTTCGTGAACCGC
>JAUTBT010084145.1:0-12535 GCA_032361225.1 Lepetodrilus schrolli | reverse complement strand
ACGGACCCGGAACCCGACTTGCTGTCTATTCCCCGGATCCAAATCCCGGCAATCTGATTGGCTCACACGGTTATGGTTATGTTTAGAGTTAGGGTTAACAACATATTTTATTAATATTTTGGTCCGATTCCGTTTCCTGGTCTGGGGAATATATCTCATGCACCTATTATATCACGAATAGACGTGTTTACTAAACACACTGGCGTGTCTCACGACACAGACATACACACACAGACGTAGTAGCACTGTTACATGATCATCATTTGTTAAATCACAACGTACACACACTCGATGCGTCATTTCGAAAAGTATATACTTATGCTTTACAGACAGGTAGAGTTCGCTTAAAGGCGAAGGCGCATATTACAACCTCTTCGCATTAACCAGGGGCAATAATTATGTAAACAGCCGATCACCAGTTGGCAGCTGCTGAGTACAAAACGTTATAAACAAAACGGTGAAGCTAGCTAGTCAGTTGTTCACATTAATAGACATTATTAGGTCGCCAGCAATGTTTATTTGTGCAGCATTGAGTGTTTCTATATTTATACTCGATGTGGGCTGCATCCGTGCCTCTCGTAATCGAGTTATGGCATTTAATTACCACTCGTCAAGCCAGTGGAAGCACGTGGGTTTAAGTAATGAGAGGGTTGAACGTTCTGGCCATCAATTTCACATCACTTGGTTCTGATCTGGGTATAAACACCTTTTATTTATTTGCATATTTAATTCACTGTACTTTTACTCTTAGCAGGTTGGTTATTTATTGTCTTACTTCTCTCTTTTCGGTTCTCGGCTTCCAGGAACTGATATGGCTAGAGATTGTTAACGTAAGATTTGTGTAAAACGTTCTATTTGAATAGTGTAAATCGTACGTTTATATTTATTAAACCAAATCCTTGTACCAGTCGGTGTTGGATGATGCGGGTTTCATCCTGTCCTAAATTGACAAGCCGTAATATACTAGTAAGTGAAAGAATCTTGAAAGCGGCCCCAAATAAACCAAAACACTTATCGGAAATTCTTTGAAACATTGTAAATGTGTAATTCTGTTCTCATCAGACCTTGATTGCTTTATAATATTTAATAATATGTTGTGTTACAACAGCTAAACTTGTTTTTGGCTGATGCTGTATTGGAGAAGCCTATCATTATTTTCCATCGACGACCGGCGCACAGCCTGTACGTCCAGGGAAATAAAGTCACACCACATCTGATAGATTATTGGATTCCAATTGACACCTGCTAAACACTGTTAAACACTGACCAGCTGGTGACCGTTTGAAGTCGATGTCCTCTCGGTCAAGATAAACTGGCTTTATACTAGCTGAGTTAGCAAACTCTGGATGTATGTGGCAAACAATAGTCGTGAGTAATACCAAATACTAGTACATGTAATTCTGCCTTTAATGTAATGCTCCGTTAGTTTAGTTTGACTGACAGACTGTATTCCTTGCCGGTGTAAAGAAGAAGAAGAAAGAAAAAGAAGAAGAAGAGTAGTTTATGGTAATAATAATAGTAATAGTAATAATAATAATAATAATAATGCGCGCAGGTATGTTATGCCAAATCCGCGTTCGACGGCGTATTCATAGCGCTGTATTATCACCCAGGTCAATGGATCAGTGTGCCGTAATTTTCCTTCTCAACACCACGCGGAGTATATACAACCATACAAATAAAAGTACATGCAAATGTTTTGCATTCATTTCGTAAAAGTACATTTTAAAATCATACACATTATTTGTAAATTAATTGCCACTTTATGTAGAGGTTCTACTTCATTAAAAATGTTTGCTAATACGGAAGATATCAATAATTTAAAGATTCTGCATTCATGGTACTAATGCACTGTTCTAATGGTGACAGTTGGCTTTAACTGTTATGTACATTCAAGTTACTATGTTGCCTGTATTAAGGCGGTATCTATGTACATACAAACAGTACACAGAGGAAACGATCAGCATGGCACTACAATTATCCGTTGTAAAAAGCCAGAAACATTGACATCAATGCAGGAAAAGAGAAACACGAGACAGCTTTCCTTTGTAATCCCGATAGGAACTGCTGTTAAGGACAAGTATAAAACATGTTGTTTATCTTTAAACACAGAACCTGATCCCCGCATACAAGAGAATAAATCGCAGTGAATAAAGGGCTTGATTTTTCTGTGTAGATAGCCGGCGATAAGGGAATTGGTAGGAGGCAAGGGAGTAATATTGTTCCTGAGTCTTAGAGGGAATATTCCTGTTCTGATATCATGCTGGACAATTACTCGGGGGTCGAGTGCAGATGGCAGATGGTCCATACACAGGTGATCTGATATATCCTTATGAACACGGGAGTGTGCAGATTTAAACTCATTGCTGGCGCAGTAATACGAGAATACTATTGTTTGTTGATTTACTGGCAGTGGCATTCCTTGGTTATAATAGTCTATACATCAAGCTGTTAGACGTACATATAGTTCGAAACAAGTAGAAACAAAATGAATAAAATGTATCGTCATGTTCAACCGACAATATCTGGGAAAATAATAAAGGGCGAAACTCTTTAAAGATATATATCTAGAACATTCGTGTGTATGTTAAGAAATGTCGTTCCCATGAAATGGGTGAGTTTTCTTTGAGTGGCATATATGCATTAATAACAACAATATACTGTATGCATCCATCTAGAAAAGAGTTAGAAAAATTTATGTAATTTTTACGTGAGTTGCATAGTACTTTTATACGATTTTATTCACATGAATTTTAACATAACATGTATATGTATATACATTGGTGAGACGTCAATAGATTGGCTGCCTGTCTGTCTATAGGCGGCAAGAAACTACAGGATGACCAGTGCATATTGCTAATCTGAACTATATTTTAATTATAAGCAATCTTTGACATTTTATATAGAAGTATATATTGGTTCCCAGTTAAAACCGTACGGATAGCGAGGGAACCGGTTATTTGAAGTCCGGATAAACGGGGTCTGACTACCAATTGCCTATTATTTAATCCTTGGATGCAGATTTCTGATCGAATGTGAGATGTCGTATTCGGGATATAAACGAAAATGTGTCCAAGAAACAAACGCTATGTTCACCCTCTTCATGCTGAAGGCAACCGGAGATGCCCTAAAGTGACGTGCCTGTATTTAATCCAGCAGGGAGAGGGTTAAAGCATACATCCGTGTTTGACACAATAGGTTTTATACCGTCAGCCGAGACCACAGTCATTGTATTTGACTAAGTCACTGCGCTGTACAATGAACGATCGATGTAATGTAAAAGCAAATGATTTTAATCTGGAACATTCTCACACCATAAAAATGGTAAATCACACATCAACAGCTTACTCCTTTGTCTTCCTGTCATGATGCAGATGGCCGATTAATTATACTGCTGTCAATCACCATTTTGAGAGTAGGCCGATTATGCCACGAATGAAAATCTGCTTTCTTATTTCTGACTTGATGGGATTCCTTAATTAAAATAGGCCAGTCTGGCTTATATTACTTATTATATTCGTATTTTTGTCTGAAGTCATCGACGTGTTTAAAACACACCCAGTGCCGCCGTGGCCTACACAAAGGCCAGGGTATCATAGCATTAATTACTTTTCTGCACTATTCAGTCCCAGGTGGGTTAAAACTATGAGATTGTGCTATGTTCTAATACCACTCTGAATGTCCCCAGCGTCTCCGACGGACGTCCAACAAACCAGTTGTAACTTTCCCTCATCATTAACCTATCGGAAACACCGCTTTTTAGAAATAAATTCGTTTCATTCGCGAATATTTCAAATTGTAGTTCGAAAGGTTTCTTTCTAATTGAAAATACTTGAAAATACAATGTAAGCGATTAATTAATGATTCATCGATGGTGGGTCAATTGTAGCATTTCAGCGTTATTAATGCTTTATTGGCCGTTTCTTGGAAATGGAAATGCCGGCCAGATGGTTGGCCATTCGGCTTTAGATCAGGGTTTTACAAGGGCAACAGTTGAATGTAACTGTCAGGAGGCGAGGTCAAAGTAACACGGACATTCTCCTCTGACGCCTTAACAAATGTTTTATTCCGAGGCGTATTCCCACTCGTTATCAAAAAAATAATAAATGGACAGTAGTAATTATTGGAATAATATAGGGATTTTCGTTATCCAAAGTGCATTGCCCTTCCTTTATTTTTTCCGGCAATATTTTTTGGCGGGTAATTGAGATGGCTGTAAATTTATTATAAAAGAATGTCAGTTCTAAGAATTCATTTCAATTTGGATACTTTATTCCCAATTATGTTTTTTCTATCTGTTAAATGCATATAATCTCAGATATAATTGATGGATTTACGGCATACAGATGTCAAGTCCTACTGTGTACACCATAGTATTATCTAGACATGCACAATATTTATTAAACCAGAGGTTTATTCTATTTTGCTCCTTTAATATTTAATTGAGTTCTATGTCAGGTAAAATCTACACTAGTTGACAGAAATTTTCCAGAACATTTCTCAACCAATCAAATCGCTGGAATCGTCGCATATTTTGAATAAGAATAAGAATTATTCCCAAGAAAATCATCTGTCTTACACGATTTTTATATTGCAAATGTAGGGTTATCGGTAATCATACTATAGAGGGACTATTTGACAGTTGGGTAGTATTTTCAGGCTCCGAGCTGAAATGTTTTGTGAGCTAGGGGTGTTTGGAGACTACGAAGTGTTTAGGGAAAGCTTACTTCAATACTTGGGCCCAGGGGAGTGTTTTTAAATGCATGTTGTATAATTCCTCCATATTCTATTACATATGCGGAAATGTATTATACTCAACAAAATTAATTAAGGGCCGGCAGATATTTTCTGGGGAAGCGTTCTACCAAATCCCGGAACTCAGCTTAAGGAATATAATGCCATACTTCTTCCAATGCATCTGCAAGTTCTTGATGTAGATGTTTGGACATTCTTCGTTGTTAATATTATATAACGGTAAATGTATGTGTCCCTAAAGTCTATTGGCCTTTAATTGAATTTGTTCAGTATATGTTTTTTTCAGAATTTGTTCAGACATTACGTCTGTGTTCATTATGTGTACGTATCATTCTTGGTGTAACACATAATAACACGTAGTTCTGGCTTGTTTCTGTTCCTATTATAAACCTATCACAGACAAATCACTGGTATACGTCGTAAAACTCTCTCGTTTGTAGTACTGTTTCGGCATTTGACACAATTTTACGTAGTATTTGGCACTGGTCCAGAACATGGTGTAAGATGTCACTAGAACTCTCAGCATAACGTACAGAACAACGTACTACGTCTGGTATATCTAGACGTTAGATGCAAAGACATTCCCCCATACACGTTCCACTGTAGATATGTGGATCCGTATCGAATCTCACGGGTTGACATTATTACGGTGAATTATTACAGAATAATTAAAAGCCTTTTATTGATGCTTGATGGTTGAATGCCGTCGAGCCCTGGCGATAAAGCGTTAATGTGTTAAAACAGGCGTTTGCGCGCGACCTATGTCTGTGTATCAATATTGATGTATATACAAGCTCATGACGGGGTGTACTGAATGTACTGACAGTGGACTTCACAGAATTTGAGCAACACGTTGCTCTTCCTTTGCGAGGAATGATAATATCGGAGAGAAATGTCGAGTATTTTTATATTATTTACAGAAGTACATCAGAAAGAATCATCAGTGGTGGACTGCCGTGTTTCCAGATGGCGGGAGACATTATGTCAGAACTGAGTATAGCTGGAAGCAACATTACAAAGTAGGTCTAATTCAAGGAGCACGTTCCGGAATTTCTCATTGACGTTCGTGCCAGTGTAAGATATGTATGTGCCATGATCAGAATCTTAGACAACATCCACGAATTGTGGCATGTGACAAAACTGATTTAATACTTATTACTAGTATATATCCGGCACTCGCTTACCTTCCTGATAAATGTTTCAAAGGAAATGTAATGTGTAATGCCTTTCTTTGCCGCTTCTTGTGATCTTTGTAAACATAGGAAACTGTTCGTAGTATGGTTGTCAGTATGATTTAATTGTCTATGAATGTCTATGGAATATTTCATTTCCGCAGTCTTTTGACAATCTTGCCGCCATCAATTTGTGAAACAGAAATATTACCTGAAATATTTCAGTAGAACTTTGGTAGCTGATGCCGGTCAGGACTGCGCCCATCTCTTGACTGTGCAACTTCCTAGATCTACTCGATATGGATCGAGTGACAACATGTTCCTATGCTACTTCATGTCTATGGAACCACAGTTCTGTTCATGTAAGCATTTGTCCATGCTATTCTTCCTTCAATATTCTGCCTAAGACATACCTGTTCACTCTCCAAAGGGATTCATGCTTGACCAGCTAGCGCTGCGAGCATGTCCTGGTGCACTGACGCACTTGGGCTATATAACACGTATTATTATTATTATTATTATCGTTGTTATTGTTATTTTGTCCTGATACATGGAAGCACTTGCACCATATAACACTACTTATCATTAATAATAGTATTATTAGTAGTAACATTATTATTATTATAATTATAATTGTTGTTATTATTATTATTATTATTATTATTATTATTAAAGTAACTAGGTATACTATGAATGAATGAATGTTTGTATTATCAATTACTAACAGCGAAGAGGCCAACCTACGAATATCTGCATTGAAATAATTTAGTTTCCAGTACACCTTGACGAGGCGGAGCATACGTACACCAACTGTTCCGGATCACCAGAGTCTATACTTCATGCCTGTCGAAGCATCTGGTGGGTTCTTAATCAGTGATTTAACGTACAATGGAAGGCCACGTAGACCCGATCGCTCGCTGTACTTTAATTGCTGTGAGTTATTGTTGTAGGGTAGCCTGCCACTGTTGGAACCAGAACGTTTCCACCGAGTCGTACATTATGATGGATCGAGCGATAAAACCCCACAGATACTGATAGTCTGTACAACTAGGAAGGTATCGTATTCGTTGCTTGAAGACCTGTCAGATCTGCAATGGTTCATCGTTCTTGACAATAGGTAAGCTATCCTTCATGCCACGGTACTGCTATCACCGCCTTATCTAATGGAGAGAAAAGAAAACATGCCTGGAGACCGATATCTGAGGTATAAGAAATGTGGTACTCGAGGTTTGCATTTCATATTAATGACATTTAGAATGTAGTCGTCTCCGGTTATAGGAGAGAGTTTAACTAACGTGATCATCAGACGGATAATAATTAATAGGAAACATTACACTTATTTTCCTTCTTGGGTAGCCTGCTGTGGAACATAGATTGGAGGTAGTAGCACGCAGTGTATTTGAATATGTTGTATATCTCTCGTTACTAGTGAATCACTGAACATCCGGTAATTATATACTGATGATCATCTACCGTCAACAAATAGATGTTGATCTGTCACCTACTTCGAACAGAACAGAACAGAACAGAATAGAACAGAAAAGAAAAGAAAGCAGATAATTGGAGTTTCATGTTTCAAATACTATATTTCAAATTACATAGAATACTATGAATATCTAAAAATCCATTCACAGTGCGTCGGTCGTTTTCATAATAGAGAGAGGACGGGGTCATCTTAAAATATTAGCGGTTTCTTGACGGCAGATGTACATGTATATCATTCGGAATTCACAATGTTGTGTATTGTCCGTGATAACATCCAGCGAAAATGAATATCCATGGGTTGCACGAACACGTACATCCTTCGCACGATGCCATGTTGACTTATAACATAAGTTAATAGTTAAAGGATAGACTTGTTTGGTTGTTACTGAATGTATAGTCGGCAAAGCCTCGGATTTCATTACTTTCATGACTCGTGTTGATATATTTGATATTCTAAGACAGTTCTGTAATTTGTTAATAGTGTAAGTTGCGACTACATTAAATTATTTTTGCTAAACAAATAAAACAAGATGTTTGTGTGTGTGTGTATGTGTGTGTGTATGTGTGTGTATGTGTGTGTATGTGTGTGTATGTGTGTGTTTGTGTGTGTATGTGTGTGTATGTGTGTGTTTGTGTGTATGTATGTGTGTGTATGTTTGTGTGTATGTATGTGTGTATGTGTGTGTGTTTGTGTGTGTATTTGTGTGTGTGTGTGTTTGTGTGGTGTTGTGCGTGTGTGTGGGGTGTGTGTGTGTGTTTGTGTGTGTGTTTGTGTGTGTGTGTTTGAGTGTGTGTGTGTGTGTGTGTGGTGTGTGTATGTTTGTGTGTGTGTTTATGTGGTGTTGTGCGTGTGTGTGTGGGGTGTGTGTGTGTGTGTTTATGTGTGTGCGTGTATGTGTGGTGTGTGTGTGTGTGGTGTGTGTGCATGTTTGTTGTGTGCGTGTGTGTGCGTGTGTGTGTTTGTGCGCGTGTGTGTATGTATCTGTGCGTGTGTGTGTATTTATACTAACTATGACCAGTTTACAAATAGATTTAATAAAGTAACACATAACATTGCATTTTAGTATACTAGTATCTGAATTAAATTCGTTGGCGATAACAATTCATTGGCCTAACCTTATTTCATACAAAGTACCATGACATACCTCAACTTTAGTTTATCTCCAAACTTCATGTCTGATACAGCATCACATGCTTGTATTCGAACAAAAAAGGAACTATGGAAATGTATCAATATTTCAACCTACCATGTTCCCTCAATGCAGAGTCCATATGTACATATACATGTATAATTATATGAAGCATCTGATGAACAGATACCAGAGACCAGGTAACTAAAAATAGATATAAGTATGTTAAGTCTGGAAGTGTACCTATCCTACTTGTGAAGATCATATGTTATAAATATTGATTTTGGCATGCAATTTACCGAGATATGACTGCCTACCTAAAAATAATATTATTGATAGGTTCCCATTGTACATACGGAGACCAACCTATTGCTTACTAAATACATAGCATACTTTCAGCACCGCGTATCCATTCACTGTCATCTAACACCCTAGTTCCAAATTATCTAAGAAGTGTTAGCATTAGGAAGGTTTACGCCTGGAACTAATCGTGATTTCATATACATGTTTGCGCCACGTCTGTTAAATAGTCGATGGATATTTGCATATCGTAATAATGATTTATCTATTCAGTTCATGTATTTTAGACTATAGACTCGTCATCCACACTTGCATGTAAGTACTGTAGAATCCAGATCAACGCTTTGCCAGTTGTGTCGTGATTCAGTCACGTATGTATTGTTATTATAAGGAAGTAAAGAAATTGCCAATCTTGCCAATCAAGGGACAGTGTCAGGTTCGATTATTGAAAAGGTTCACGTAATTCCTGTGCTATTTTGAGCGAAACTAACTATCCGTGGACCCATTCATTTGATACGTGCATGTACTACAACAACATATATTCGTAGATATATTATCATTACGCGGAATGGACGATAATTCTGCGTGTTATAGTTAATCTGAGAAGCGTGGCGCATGGGGACGTTAGACGGGTGCTTTATATGTGTGTGCTCTGCGACATAAATATCACGAGACAGGTACCAGTCATGGTCTTGGATGCATACATCCGGGGTCTCAGGTTATAGCAATTTTTCTATTTCACAATCCAGAGTATAGCTAATGGGAACCGTAAACCTCTCTGCTGTAACAACTTCCGGCCAACAAATTGTATATGAGTCATAGGCAAGATAAACCGGCTCCATGCTATTGAGATAATCAACATCGGGGTAGCATTGGTAAGATAATCCGTCGATGGCAATTCTGCTTTTATCAGGGGATGGTGTTATCTTTGCCAACCGACGGCTCGGAATAACTGGGCTCGAGTTGATGCCATTCATGTTTTAATTACAAAGCAGCTCGTATCACGGGCGGCACTGATGTCGGGCATAATCTGCGCACGTTCGTGCCGGTCACAGATATCTTGGCGCAGTGTCATTCACATGTCTCAGACACGTAACACAACACTGCATTGTGGTGGACACACGGGGCCGTAGTATTTGTTTGCACTCTGCATTAATTAGCAGTCGCACCAGATTTAGGTATTGCTAATGTCAGCCGCCAATACATGTTCATTCGGTGTTCCTTTGATTACTCTATTGTGTTTGCTGTGAGAAGTATCAGAATTGATAGGTGTTTTCTCTGGTCTTACAAGATTCGTGGCTATTTCTTGATAACATGCTCTTTTGAAATGTAATATTTTCCAATGCTACTAAAGTGATTGCTTCAAATACTTATCATGTGCAGAATTACAGATTAATGATGATATATCTGTATATAGTATTATTTATTGTACATGTTGATATCTGAACACACTATCAGTTTTTTACACCTGTATATAAATGATATTTTATGTTTAAATAAGATCAACCGTTGCATTGATCTGATGAATTCTATATATACTCACCAAAATAAATTAAGGGCCCGCAGATAATTTGTGGTGAAGCTTTTTACCAAATGTGTAACTCGGCTTGAGGAGCTGGTGCCATTCTTCTTCATATATGCGTCTGCACGTCCTTGAAGAGTTCCTGGATCCTGTAGAGGTTTGGAAATTCTTCGTTGTTAAAATTATATAAAACTAAATTTAAATATCCAAAAAGGCTCCTGGCCCTTAATTAATTTTGTTGAGTATATATACATTCTCGATTACCAGTAGTCATTCCAACATCAATAAGTATTGATAATTGTTAGATATTTGTGAATGTGGAATGGATGAACAATTTAATATATATTTATTCCTGCCCGATAGTCTGCGTGACATCTTGTTCTCACCCAAACACTCATATCTACATTCAAAATATCAACCTAGAGCAGATGAGCAAGTCTATATTACTGGAGAAATGTTCATTGGTAGCTGTGCAAAGATGGATAGAATTTTAGCTGCTCCTTTCATATAAATATAATACCAATCGATATAATTTATATTTAAACCATTTACTTTCACCCTCTGAGACTATGGATAGTCTATCCTGCCTGAATACATGAGCACTCAAACGCTATCTTCAGCCCCCAAACACTCTAGAGTGAACTTCCTAGGGGAGTGTTTGGGGGCTGCGACATCGGTATGCTTTTCTACAATCTCTGTCTAGCTCTGTGTTTTGATGGTATTTCTTTACGTTACCGTGCAAACAACTTACAACATGCGCACACAATTCCATCCACCCTCTCCAACAACAAAACCTGCATGTAAACACGTTGTTTTCGAACGACAGTGTTAATGAAAAGCCCACAGGACGTTTTGGCCTCTGTTCTTCGTGTTAGATCCAATGCTTGAGCCTGGGTCCATTACTTCTACAGGTCACTAATGGCCACAAGTAGTCCTAAGCCTGACTGACCATTGTCCAAAGTCGTTCGGTCACATTGTTCAAGTGGATCAAACAGCCCACGGTCAACCGAGGATTTAGCTTGGAAGGCCATCATTAGAATTTACCAAATAGTGAGTGCTCGTTTACGCTGGGATCATTCTGATGGCGAATACATAAGCGCAGCGTCCTCGGGATGGCTGGTCATATTGAACTCGCACCTTGAGGAATCGTTGGTGTGAAGTGGGGTGACTTATTCTTCTACCTTCAAAACCACTTTGCCGTAATTGACTATCGATTCAAGGGCGGTTCCATGTCCAAGTGCATCTGAGAAGAGTTCAGATTGCATACGTATAACCGAGTAGAATCACTGCATTATTGCTGGACATGGAACATGGAAAAATACAGACATGCCAAACTATTGCTGCTCAATAACCTCTAGGATCCGTGAACCTGGGGTCCCGCCGCAGGCATTGACTTCAATCACATCTACTTATCGTTCATGTTACAAGTCTGACCTTGACAGGATCACACCATCACGTGCATTGTGCCCGAAGAACGATACGTTTAATCGATTCCCGATTACCAGTTGTCAATTCTGAATGGAGAGGGGCGTCTGGTATATTCTTAGATAACTGGTTAAACAGTTTCAACTACCACAGGCAGTGAATCAGATATGTCAGATGAAGAGATATATCACACATCAGAAGTTGGGTGCCGACTGCCGATGTCATGGTCTACAATAGCCTATGGTTATCCACCCACATATTCAAGTTAATCATTTGTTATATAGATCGGCTAGAATATATAATAATACTACAGGGTCCTATTTTCACTACCAAAAAAAACGAAGTATTTCTCAAAATATACTATATTTCTTCGTGTGGTATGCGCGAATTATTCAGTGTAATTTACGAGTTATTTGTTATTAAATCTTTAAAAGCGTGTCCATTGACTGTAGATTATGAAGTAATGATATGTATATGTTACAGTCAATCTCTAAAATCACGCAATGTGTAAAATGTTTTAAACTTTCAGTGACTTTCTTTCCACTCAAGTCAATTTTTAAAATGCCTGAATTCATAAAATGACTCCCCTTAAATGACAGATTAGCTGGAGTGAGTCTGTTGAAAGAAAATGAAGATAATGTGTAAATTTGTATAGGTATTCACACAATTCTGTGTGAATATCTACAAAAACGTACGCATTATCTTCAATTGTTTTCATCAAACTCACGCCAGTCAATCTGTCAAAT
>JAUTBT010084144.1:0-12536 GCA_032361225.1 Lepetodrilus schrolli | reverse complement strand
CACAACACAAAAGCAATGGTGACCAGAAGGAAACACAACACAAAAGCAATGGTGACCAGAAGGAAACACAACACAAAAGCAATGGTGACCAGAAGGAAACACAACACAAAAGCAATGGTGACCAGAAGGAAACACAACACAAAAGCAATGGTGACCAGAAGGAAACACAACACAAAAGCAATGGTGACCAGAAGGAAACACAACACAAAGGCAATGGTGACCAGAAGGGAACACAACACACAGGCAACGGTGACCAGAAGGAAACACAACACAGACGCAATGGTGACCAGAAGGAAACACAACACAGACGCAATGGTGACCAGAAGGGAACACAACACAAAGGCAATGGTGACCAGAAGGAAACACAACACAGGCAATGGTGACCAGAAGGGAACACAACACAAAGGCAATGGTATAAACATAAATGTTGTTCATGTGCAAATTGAGGTCATGTTCTGAAGCCCTGCTAGCAACACCCAACATACGCACTGAGACAGACTGTGACAGACTGAGACGTATGACAGACTGTGACAGACTGAGACGTATGTCAAGCATATGACAGACTGAGACATATGACAGACGTATGACAGACTGAGACGTATGACAGACTGTGACAGACTGAGACGTATGACAGACTGAGACGTATGAGACTGAGACGTATGACAGACTGTGACAGACTGAGACATGAGACTGAGACGTATGACAGACTGTGACAGACTGAGATGTATGACAGACTGAGACGTATGTCAGACGGTGCTTCAACATGTCAGCAGCCAATCTGTGGAACAACCTGCCTACCTTAAAATATGAGACAAACTCAGGGATACAATTGTGCCTGTAACTCTTGTATACTAGTATATTATTTTGTGTCTAATTACAGCTTTTATTATCAATTCCTTTTATGTATATTTGTCTTAATTGTATTACATTCTAGTTATGTTCTGTTAAGCACCTTAGAGTAATTGTTTAACAAAGCTATATAGGGCGCTATATTTAAATGCTGTATATTATTATTATTTATTATTATTGTTATTATTATTATTATTATTATGCATTATTATTGTCTTGAGCAGGATTATTACTACATGTTCTTGTGATATATTGATAGATAAGATAAAACAGAACTAAAGGCTACAAAGAAGGTCGTCTCAGAATGATAAACATAGATTTATTTATTAAAACCCTCAAAGTTATTGATATTGATCCGTGACAGAGAATAATATTGACAGCAGGGATTTTCTTTCTCTGTGTTTGATGTGAGCTGTTGTCGTTGATCTCTTGATGGACATGTGCATGATGAAAGAAATGACATCTTACCACTCCGAGTCTGGGTTTTATCTGTGATAGGGCAGTATACAGGGCTTAAACGCTGGTTCCATAAAACAGACCAGACACAGGGCTATGCTGGACTGCCTCGGATTCGAGTGCATCCTATATGTCTTACGATTCTGTATCATATGTTATCTGATGTCCAATGTTTTGCATTGCAGTAGGTAATTTTCCCAACAATGCCTTTATTCTTTGTATATGCTAATGTTGTTATCTGATCAGAATGTATGTAAAAAGTATGTTACAAAACGTGTTTTAAAAAATCATTCACACCAGTCACAATTATCAAATACTTTCAATGTGATTCTGTTATTATTGTCTTGAATGAATTATTATGTTATGCTTAATACTGAAATGTTTTCAGTATTTTCATTATTACATGCTTCGTGATTTCCCACTGATTGTCATTCGTCGTCAATTTCTATAGTTTTAATTATGTGGAATATTATTATGTATCATATATGAGTACAGCTTGTAGATAAACTGCAGCCAGCTGCCTCACTCTGACGTATTATAAAATTAGAGCTTGTGGTCCAGCTTTTTAGTCTGTTTAGGCAGATATCACAGGCACTAGAATGCAAAATCTAAATGACATAATCTATGATTAATGGACGGGTCAGCAAGTACCTGTCTGTCATGATTTGGCTCAAGTGATTAACTGACCGAGCACCGACACTGGGAACTCGGCAAACTGATGTAAAATTGTATAACAGGGCTTTTAAGTAATCTTGAAATATCAATACTGTCAGAGGATAACAGCTGGCCACATTTAATTTATACATAAGGGTTTAAAACTCTCGGTAACTGCAATAGGCAGGAGGGTATATAAGGAGTCAGAAAGCGAGAATCTGGGTGCCATCTCTCGACTGTAAGCTGGAGAGACAGAATAAAGTCCAGTGTGAATCTGCCAAGCGAGTGAGCGTCATTTTATCCCCCCGGATCCAACAGGTGAATTATCCCACTGCACTACCAACTCAGTGCAGCACAAATACCTGTTTGGAGTATATGATAGAACATAGGAATGATTCCAGAGGTGTATGCCCAAATATGTAAATACCAGAGCCTATTGGTTTGCTTAAATGAATAACTAAATTAAAATTGTGTATGTAGGGCCTATTATTAATGTGCATGTATATAATACCACGTATGAAACTTTTATTTTCTAAAATTCCAAGAGGGAATTACACTTAGGTTCGAATCCCAGGATCGGCATGACAAATAACAGAAATGCGCCAGCTGTTCTACCATAGTAATCTTTCATCTCGGCTTGACCTTTGAACTCTGAATAGATTGTGGTCATGCTGAAATGTCTTATGAACATCTTAAGTAACTGAGGCTACACCCTCAGTCCTGGAATACATAGAATATAGAATGTGATTAGATATAGCGTGCGGTTAGATATTATTAGATAGCAAGCATGGGATAGCATATGATGATTAGATAACATGCGATTACATGTATTTAAATTGGAGTTTAGAGCTGCTTTCAAGATTCTTTCACTTATAGCATGTGATTAGATATGATGTGATTAGATAGCATGCGTGAGATAGCATATAGCCTGTGCTTAGATATCGTGCAATTAGATAGCATGTGATTAGATATCATGCGATTAGATAGCCCGTGGTTAGATTGCCTGTGATTAGATAGCATGCGATTAGATAGCACGTGATAATATAGCATGCGATTAGATAGCATGTGATTATATAGCATGCGATTAGATAGCATGCGGTTAGATAGCATGTGATAATATAGCATGCGATTAGATAGCATGTGATTAGATAGCATGCGATTAGATAGCATGTGATAATATAGCATGCGATTAGATAGCATGCGATTAGATAGCATGTGATTAGATAGCATGCGATTAGATAGCCTGTGATTAGGATGTGTGAAGAAATAAGAACTCTTGACAAGTGGGAAGCTTCACAGCCACATTTATTGTTTGCGATTTGACAATGTTTGACATTGAACAAAACTAACATTGGTCTTCTGCAGACGATGGGGAGAGGAAATATCGAACTCACTTTCTAATATTTGACATCTGCAATGAACATATAGAGGATTTCATATGAGTGGTCATATAATACTGAATTTATTAAACGAGTTGGCAAAACTGATATTATACGAGGTTCTGAAGAGTATAAAAATGTTGCCAACAAGAAAATAAATTCAGTACTATATGAACACGAATGTGAGATTCTATTTATCACTTAACTGTAGAAACTATTGTAATATCGATTTTCATTCACAAACACTATATACTAGGCAAATGTCTAATGAACTGGGTTAAAGCACTCAGACAAAATATAGTTCCATGTAATTGTGTAAATATTAATAAATGTGTTTGCATATTTAATTGAAGAAATATTTTTACTTTATATTCAACAAATTAAGTCCCAAGATGAAGCTCTAAAATAGGTCCATAAATACATACTTTGATATCGCATATGAATACAATTATAAAAATCTATTGTATTATTGCACTAGTGAAAATATTTATATTTATAGCATGGGCTAATTGCAGTCTGCAAATGAAATGGAAAAGAGCTCATTTACAACTTTCAACAAAACATTCTGTACTCACTTTTTTTTCAAATTCCTGCATATAGCACTACTAGTATTTGGTAATATATTGTGTCGAGTGATTAAGACTTTGTGATTAATTTTATCTTCATATTACTGACATTTCTAAAGGACGGCTCGTAAAAGTTTGCTAACAATCGTTTAATCTAATTAATCTTATTATGTAATTTCATCTTAATGTATTTAATGTGTACAAACAAAACGAAATATAAAGAGGGCTGATCTAGATACGGCTGATCTAGATAGGGCTGATCCAGATACGGCTGATCTAGATAGGGCTGATCCAGATACGGCTGATCTAGATAGGGCTAATCCAGATACGGCTGATCTAGATAGGGCTGATCTAGATACGGCTGATCTAGATACGGATGTGCATTCAGATCCGTTTATTGTTGTGTGTGTATGGACTGATGTGTCGACACATTCAACAGGGAATTCACTGCTAAATTCACTGCTAAACAAATTCACTGATGGTACTACAGTATATTATTATGGTAAATGTTTGTTTCATATTTTTACTCAGTAATATTGCATAGAAAAATATTCCTTAAATTGTGTAATATTGAAGTAAAGATGATTTTGCCTTTCAATTTACTACTGACAAATAGCTTACTACTGGTAGTATACTTGTTAAGTTGGATTATTACACTCCCAAAAACTGCCATCAGTGCAGCAATACCACTGTTAATGGTACACTAATACCACTGCTAACAGTATACCATTACCCCTGATAGCAGTACACCAATACCACTGTTAATTAATGGTACACAATTACCACCATTAATGGTACACCAATCACTGTTAATGGTATACATATAACACTGCTAACAGTATATGCCAATACCACTGATAGCAGTACACCAATACCACTGATAGCAGTACACCAATACCACAATACCACTGATAGCAGTACACCAATACCACTGTACATGGTACAACAATACCACTGATAGCAGTACACCATACCACTGATAGCAGTACATATTGGACTGCACTATAAGCCATCACTTGTACAATAACAATTACATTTAACAATACAGCTACATACCAGCCATCCTCTAGCATACAGGGCACATGTGTCTGCTTGTCTAGCTACACAAACATCATGATAGTCAAAGTTACATTTGACCTCTGATATTGGCTACTTCCTTTCTGTAATTGCAATGGCTGTAAATGGTGGAAAAACTTCACGAACACTTACAAATCATCTAGAACAGCTAAGCAAAAGTGTTTCATTTTGGTAAAACAATCTCCATAATATCCACAGACCATTTGCCACAATTGATCACATTCAATATATACACCTGTAAAAAGGTTAAGTGCTCCCGTCTTTTTCCATATTTGTTGTTGGAAATGTGTTTATAACTTTTGAAAGAGTAAATGTAGCTGATATATAAGTTGATATTAGTTGTTTTTAAGCATATCTCGCAATAAAAACAAAAACAATTAATGGTAGGTTTAGCAATATTTAATTACTTTAATTACAATAAGAACCTATCTGTAATTGTTATGGATTTGGTAAAAATAATGCATTTGGATAAAGATTTAGTATTCTAACATAGTACGGTGCGAGATCAAAGGTGCGCAGTTGGCAAAATGTCAATGACGTCATGTGCCCTTACTTTTAACCCCCTCGTTAGTAACGACTACAAACGTGAGGAGCTGGTGGTGTACGTACAATACGACGTCACAGTGGCATGATGTCATGTCTGGGGTAACACCCAGTTGATGGAACAGCCAGTTAATGGGCCCAGTATGTATTCGTAAACGGACGGTTAATTAATTTTCAATATGTTTCTTTTTTCAACAAATATGTGCAATTTTATAATAGGAATGGAGTAAGGTCTACTCCTATGTATAGTGTATTAAAGTATACTTTTTCCCTGAACTATTATAATGTTAAATATTGTAACCTTTAATAACTATAATATTTCAGGGCAAAACTATACTTTAATACACTATATATAGGAGTAGACCGTACTCTATACTTTAATACACTATACATAGGAGTAGACCGTACTCTATACTTTAATACACTATACATAGGAGTAGACAGGGCAAAACTATACTTTAATACACTATATATAACACTATATATAGGGGTAGACCGTACTCTATACTATAATACACTATATATAGGGGTAGACCATACTCTATACTTTAATACACTATATATAGGGGTAGACCGTACTCTATACTTTAATACACTATATATAGGGGTAGACCGTACTCTATACTTTAATACACTATATATAGGAGTAGACCGTACTCTATACGTTAAATCAAAGGCGAAAAGCGACAGGTATGATATTACAAAATAATGTCTACATATTTCAAAGGTGATGAGTTCATTCCACTAATAACGTGTGTATTTGCCCCGTACATGGATGACTGCTTCAACCTTTCTTCTCATCTCTCCAATAAGACGCTCCATTGGTATTTGCTACCACTGTGATGGTGTAAAGCGATTTGTACTCAAGAAATTTACCTTTTTTTAAAACAATTAAATATCAATAAAAAATGATACTTTATCTCAATATGTTAGGGGCGCTTAACTTTTGTCCAGGTGTGAAGTCACTTCAGCCAATGCATAGCCAAAACATTGAATGTTTCCATACAAGCTGTCCTACTGTACATGATACTGTTCTGGGATTGGTAGTTCAGGCTGTAGTTACCAGTAAGACATCTCAAAGCTACAACACTGTACATATGTTCACACAATGCTTACAGTGTCACTACAGATGAGGAAATCACCAATATTCACTCTCAATTTGCCTAGAATATATCCCCAAGGATATCCTCAATTATAACAATCCAAGATGCTTATGTGTACAGTAGTGTGTGTGTGTGTGTGTGTGTGTGTGTGTGTGTGTGTGTGTGTGTGTGTGTGTGTGTATAAAAATATAAAAAAAAAAAAATATAAAAAATATAAAAATACTAATAATAAAGGTATGATATAAATCGTACCATCCACTGATCTGAATATGTACAGCTCTGTGTGTGGTGTGTGGTGTGTGTGTGTGTGTGTGTGTGGTGTGTGTGTGTGTGTGTGTGTGTGTGTGTGTGTGTGTGTGTTGTTGAGCACAGATGATGACAAAGGAAGTCCTACAAATTACATTTAATATATATTACCATCAAATTTGATGGTATTGATATATTTATAGTACTTTCACATGCAGACACATACAGTGGTATATCTAACAAATTAGATTGTAATTGTAATGAAATTTACAATACAGGTATGAAAATGCACATGCTTACACCTGTCTACGTTGGTTGTGTAACACTGTACTTATCAGTTGCCTCTCTTTAATTATGTGTTCCCTTATTTTTTTTTAAGGTAGTATATGTATAGAATATTCATAAATTTAATGTTCAGGGTCTTAGGCCTATAATATGTTGTGCATTACTATACATTATGCACATACCATAACACAAATACTATAATCTTGCACCATTTCCAACACATTCAATTATATATGTACTAGTATTAATACTTTAAAATAGAACCCAGTGTACTGTTATGCTTTAAACCTTCATTTTTCAAATATAACAACTACCCGATTCAATGAAAAATCACATTAAAAATAAATCAAACAAAGTCTAGAATACTTTCTCAATTTAAAGTCGGCATAAATAGAACGAGATATTAGTTAAATTATTCTGATATTGTGCACTTTCTTGACATTTTTGCTAGAAAGTTGTATATGACACCAACACACACCATTGGATCTCACCATATAGATCTACTTGCTGCCGCCCCAAACAGTAGCGTATACTAGTATCATAGAAATTATCGAGAACTGGCACAAATGCTATTCAATGTCGCTACAGTTTAGTCAGAAAAACTGTCAACAGCTACTGGTATGTTAGTTATGTTAGTTTATAAAAAAAACATAAAATCAACATAATATATTATTGAATAAATGTTCCATTTAATAAAACATAATGGTTTTAAAGCAAATGCAACAAACATGTACATTGATGTAACAAATTGACTAGCTGCAATTAATCAAGAAAAATTAGCATTGATTATTCATTACATCACAAACTTTGATAACCAAAAGTTTTATTTTATTTTGGCAGTAAACTACAGTAAGTTAATATTTGCATCTCATGTATTCAATAATTTTTGTATCAATACTTAATAGGAAGCTCTAAACATGTTAATCATCAACAAAGCTGAGCACCTTAAAGTGGCAAGATCATCTTTGGATGCAATATTAAATATTTTAAAAATATTTTATTTTGTATTTTTCTACTAGACAAAAACATGAGAAAATAAATCGAAAAAGATTATACGATTGATTCAACAATTTAAAAATAATGGTAATCCCATTGTTATGAAACAAAGGCTTATTATGAAAATTTAAGAATTTCCACAAATGCAAATGTATCCATCGCTAGAGCATAGCGTAGATGTCATTAATTAGGAAATATAAATATTTCTAGGCCTTTTACAATGTAAACACATTTTCCCCAGAATAATAAAGATATATTATTTTTATTATTATTATTATTATTATTTATAGTAGTAGTAGTAGTAGTAGTAGTAGTAGTAGCAGTAGTAGTAGTAGGCAATAATAGTAATAGTTAATAAATCATACTTGTCAAGAAAAATAGTTGTCTCAGAATATTCATAACTGATTAGTTACCATTGACCTGCAACTCTTGCAATAATGATCTTGCCACTTTAACAATGTCCAACCACACAGGACTGACACAAGTTGTAATTAACATAAAAATATAGAAAATTACTACCAGTGTTCAGATTAATGGGGTCCTGGGGGGAAAATGTGATCATTTGAAAATCTGCAACATTAAATGTTTCTATGGACAAATTAAATGAAAAGAATAAACCTTCATCTTGTTCATATCAACAAGTCCAGTAGTGACATTAAAAACATAACTGGATTTGTCAGTAAAGGTACCCAGAAGGTGTAATTAAGATAATATTAATTAAAGAAATATTGTAATTTAAATAGATTTGGCATTAGAAATACTCCATAAAAACCGGGTGGAAACAGTGTACACAAGCACCATCTAATACATTTCCCAACACCCCCATACACCCCCACAACCCCACACACAGTCGCCAAACCAAAACCCTCTTGAAACAGCCATTCAATTAAATGGCCACAGAATGGCTTGTGCATTCCAACACTCAGTTGGAGAGGAGACGCAAATAATCTCTAAAGCTACACATACATGAATATAGATGTACTGGTGGATGTGTACACCTATTCCAAATATTCCTATTCTTTGAATTATTGGCACCTAAAAAAATTATTATTTTAAAGAATATGAAAAAATATAGGAAAAATCATGGGAAGATAAAGATGGCAAAAAAACATTTATTGTGGTAACATTAACCCTCTCTCTTCTGGGGGCAATCTCAGATGCCCTACAGGATATTAGGCTTTATCCAGCAGGGAGAGGGTTAAATTGATGTGATCGTGACAATGAATGACAGAATGCAGTAACATTGATCAATAGAAGACATATGATTCCTGTACTACAGGTAGTCAGCCGCATGAGAACTTTTAGGAAATGGATTTGGCATTCCATGCATGTCTAGACGCTGTCTTCCTAATTTTGGCAATTAACATTATGCAATGCTTTAAAGACATTCAAGAAACATTTAATATTTCCTGTCAGGAATGTAAGGGTTACTTCCCTTCATTGCAATATACTTCAACACATACATATATATCAATGTAAACCAATATAGTAAACAAATATACAAAATAGGTCAAATCATTGCTCATAAAATTTAATATTTAGTAGCTGGTTTCATTATTTTATCTTCTAAATTTAATTAACTTTTAAAATTAATATATAATTCTAAATATATCTTATGTCTATGAAATGTATAATGAATATAGAACTCATTTTTATTTAAAACTCGTTTTTTAATTATAGGGCTGCAAGCATGTCCTGGTGCAAGGAAGCACTTATGCGATATAAATCTACTTATTATTATTTTTATTATTATTATATATAATTCCACAGTTTTCAGCACTTGCATTACCATGGCTACCAACTGTCACTGGCATAGCACCATGCTGAGTATATTTAGAGCTAGCAGGCGTAGCTAGGGATATTCAGTAGTCAGTATTTTATTGTGGATACGCCAGTACTTAACTGTACTATATTTATGCTTTGTTTAAAAATAAACTTAGCTAGGAAATTAAATTGATGTGTCTGCATATCTGCAAGTACGCGCTGGTCGGCTCAAACATTTTGGGGCAAACAAAAATAATATTTAAACATTTTTTTTCTTCAAAATATCTGTATGAATTAAATTTGTGATTTTCTGTGAAGGAGAATGATGTTTATTTCATTCACCATCTGAAGTTAATTTTGGGATAAATTGCTTTACGTCACTGCGTGAATATTTCGCCCATATGTGACGACCTGAATGTTAGAAACTACCTTCAGTGACAGAAGAATTCCGATATGAATAACGAACGACAACAACATGACAACAACAATAAACACGTTGATGTTATCTCGTTGTTTTACAACATCACATTCTCTACATAAGCAATGTATATCGATATCACAGGCAGGTTCAACCGACGAGTTTCCCATCATCCTTCAGACATGCCCGCAGGTTGGTGAAGAAATCCACCATGGATCCTGGTATTGCTGAGTCCACTAACTTCTGTGGCAGCATCCCCTTGATATCCGGCTGTATCAATGTCACCAGCTTGGTGTGATTTGGCTTGCTGAAGCAGAATACGAGACAGACTTAGACGAATTGACTTTGACAAATAAAATCTGATGGTGCGGACCAAAAAGGACTAGATGGAATAGAGCACCATCCTATATATACTCAAGAAAATAAATTAAGGGCCAGCAGATATTTTGCGGGTAAGCTTTTTACCAAATTTTGGAACTCGGCTTGAGGAATCTGGTGCCATTCTTCTCCCAATGCATCTTGAATTCTTGAAGAGAATCTGGGGTCTGTGTAGATATTTGGTATTTCTTCATTGTTTAAATCATATTAAGCTAAAGTTATATGTCCAAAAAGGCTACTAGCCCTTCATTAATTTTGTTGAGTATATTTTGTCATCGTGTATGGGTGAAATATTCCCGCTACAATGTAAAGCACTAATTCAATCAATCAATCTACATGTATATATATATATATTTTTAGTTTGACAACATTTCTATGTATTCAATGGTCCTTAATTAATTTTTGAGTATATCTGGTCGCTGTGTATGAGGTAACATTCCCGCTGTGACGTAAAGCACCAATTCAATCAATCAATTTATATATTTTACAACTTTGACAAAATGTCTATGTATTCAAGCAATCAGTGTTTCTCACCCAACATATTCAGTTTGTCAAATGGGAGGATACCGTTTGCAGGATTGATTGCAAGATTGATTGCAAGATTGATTGCAAGATTGATTGATTTATTGATTGAGAGTAGGATAACAGGAATGCTGTAAATAACTACATTTTAAGGGGCGGGGCTTAGTTTGACCTTGAATTGCCTTGAATGAACAGAAAATAACCTGAAAGTGTGAAGTAAAATCCTGTGACAACACCACAGCTTAGGTCTTTGAAGTAGTAGTGTCAAAGTTGTATTATCAGAAGAGTTTGTCTATGTTTATACAGTTTCCATGTGCTAATAGTTATCGATAAATACATAAATTTACTATAAATCTAAAAGCTTTCCAAGGAACAATATTTAATAATATATTTTGAAACATGTAATAATAACATAATATAGTATCCCTACGCATGTAAACAAACATGGCAATGGATATCCGAGTTTGTAAGTGTTGAAAAGTTGTTATTTTGGATTAAGTTCGATTTATGTGATAAAGATATTATTACACTCATGTATGAGGATACTGTCAATATTATTATCATTCATTAATAGTTATTATTACACTGGGCAGAGCTTCAAACATTAATGAAAGATAATAATATAGACAATATCCAAATACTCCTATCATAACTGCAATTTACCCAATTTACAATATAACATGGATTGGGATATATCCTGGGAACTAGTTGTACATCGTGTCGATGCCCTGTCTATATTACTATGTTACTATTATACTTATGTAAGCAAAGCATAGGGGATGGCGCCAGTCACCTGCACAGAATTCACAGGTGATGTCAAGTTTGACTAACTTTTACTTGAACAAACTAAATGTCCACACTATCAAATATCTGACAAACTGATTATTTTGAATTTAACTTTCTCCCTGCTAGAATAATAGCTATAGGGCACACCAGGCTACCTCTACGAGATGGAAGGTTAATGGTCTAAAGATGTAAAAACGAGGATGAACTTGAGTCCATTTACAAGAGAATACTTTTTTTGGTACGTACTCTGGAAATTTTTGACACACCAGGCCACAACAGTGGTTCCATCCCCGGACATACTTGTCCTGCGGTGGGCACTGGTCATCATAGGCTATGCTCACACCTGCAACACAAAGTATACCGATAAACATGTAGTTACTAGCTATCATCCTGCAACACAAAGTATACCGATAAACATGTAGTTACTAGCTATAATACTGCAACACAAAGTATACCGATAAACATGTAGTTACTAGCTATAATACTGCAACACAAAGTATACCGATAAACATGT
>JAUTBT010084143.1:0-12210 GCA_032361225.1 Lepetodrilus schrolli | reverse complement strand
GAGAGAGAGAGAGAGAGCGAGCGAGCGAGAGAGAGAGAGAGAGAGCGCGAGAGAGCGAGAGAGCGAGAGAGAGAGAGAGAGAGAGAGAGAGAGAGAGAGAGATGCATTCATACGTATACTACAAATACATAAACTCACACAGATGCATTTATATTCACTTCCAAGGTGTCACCGTATTATTAGATTTCAATTATTTAGTTAAATCCAACGGATGATAAAAATCAAATTTCTTATACAGGACGCGTACATGATGTGGAAGCACACAATGGGGATGTACTAGCTATATGGTACATCGATAAGCAATGACATGGTGGTACATGTAGTCTAAATTGCTACAACGTAAAATTACAATTTTTTTTCAATATCAGCCAGGGCAATATCAATCAGACTTGTATAAAATGTCAATCCAAGGAATAAGAAACAAACTGATGCAACTGCATACATAAGCATACGTGTCGAGGTCTATTTTGCAATTAAGTTCAATACTTCTTATACCATATGCTACGTTAATGATTAATTGCAGTTTCGTATTATAGTGTTTATATTATTACAGTGCATTGTTATGATATTTGAATATGAATTTATAACAGTCAAGAACATAAACCTCTAGGGTATGTCTAATATAACTACGAGATGGTGCGATCTTGACACAAACAGTTGTGAAAAGTGACAGGTATGTGGCATGTAATGTATCATAGCTCTTTATATATTTGATTCCTAGGAATCATTCTAACCATTTGCTAACCGACTACTACTGCAATTTAATATTACTCTATTGGATTTGTTTGGTGCATATTTACTTGTCTTGAAAAGAGCGTAAATTCTCAAATTAAATTTAAAGGCATAAAATCGCATATTAAGTTGTCGTTTTGGACCGAATTGGAGTTTAAAATGCAAATACTTAACATACATATAATCGCTTTTGTACTTCCAATTATCTTTTCTCTGTCGTAGGATAGGTAAAATTCCATTGTAGTTTGTCGTCGCCTATGGGTGAAATATTCCCGCTGCGACGTAAAACAATAATTCATTCATTCATTCCATTGTAGTTTAATTACATTTCCGGTAAAACCCGAAAAATCAGTTGGCAATGTACTGTAATATCTCAATGTTCTATAGTCTAATAGACCAAGGCGAATAACTCGGTGAACACGGTCAAAATAACCTTTCAGGACCACTTTTACCAATAAGCTACATAACTATAAATATGTAAATGTAAATATTGAAAACAGTGGCATATGCGGAAAGTGTAGCTTGTTACCCAGTATACTTGTGTAGATAAATCAAATGTACATACTTTCATGGAAAAATACGTTTGACCATGAAATATGTAAACAAACCGTGAGTGTATGCCTTTAAAACTATCAATTCATTCCTCGTTCATCCCATGTTTAAACATATTATAGTATAGTGATCTAGGAATGGAACGCAAGCTACAAGCCCACTGTGGAAACATTGCTTAGTGTAATGGTTTCTGTCTCTTTTATTCTCTAGTATATATCTAAACAGTTGAAGACGTACACCTTACTCTCTGAGATGAAGGCTGTTGGAGTATTCCTATTGATGGCTGTTCTGATCAATGGAAATGCAGGTAACTGACACAATTTCATTGTGTATATAGACTTGATTTAAATAATCTACAATTATTTCCAATGGGTGTAGTGTATAGTGGGGTATAACGCCCATTCCTAAGAGCCAAACTTCGCAGATATGTTCATGTCGTTCATATTTAGCTGTCAGCATCTATCTTTAAGATCGACATAGTAACAAGCCTCGCGAAATCGCATAGTACGTCAAATTGCATGCCGAAAATAACATTCGCTATCAAACCATAAATAATGCCAATTTATCGCTAAAATAAATTAAACAGGACCTCTGCCGATCCTGGGATTCGAACCCGAGTTGCTGGATTGCAAGGCCAACGCTCTGCCGACTGAGCCAAAGGGTTACCCCCCCCCCCCCTCTGGCCGAAACCAGAATGAGCATCACACCAGGGTACATTCAGTCATTTCTGAGCCAGAAGGGAGCTAGGAATTCTCTGTGGGACAATTCAGCGACGACAGACGACCGGGAACAACTCGAATACACGTTGGGCGCCATTGAAACAGGACCTCTGCAGATCCTAGGATTCGAACCCGAGTTGCTGGATCGCCAGGCCAACGCTCTACCGACTGGGCCAAAGGGGTAACCCCGCTGGCCGAGACCAGTAGGAACATCTTATATCACATCCGGCTACATTAATGTGTTTGATAACATAATAACATAATATCGTTACTTCTACAAATGGAATATTCTATTCGCGTCCCTATAAGTAATTGTATATTACACGTGTTCATTTCTGTTGATAGAAGGATGCTACATGACGACACACGGTGGCGTAAGTACCTTATATCCATTGGGTGTCTGGATTCCGATGACCAAGTCTGGGGTGTACAGATGCCAGTGTATCAACGCAACTCTTTACAGATGCGCGATCTTCAATATTTCACTGGAGTAGCTTCGAGCATACCTACGATCGCCGTCCGTTCATTCTGCACATTATAAACAGCATGTAAACAGACACAATTATTCATTAAAATACGAATATGAAGATCAAGATTGGAGTGTATTCTTTCAAGGTTGTTGATAATGAACGTGAATGCACAAGACTAGTATCCCTTGACCACGGTTAATAATAAGTAGCGCAATGGGTTCGCTACTACATCTACACTATAAAGATGATGATGCTGATGATTATGATGATAAACAAATTAGTGAAAATTTAATGGATTTAGAGGTCTAAAAATTGTAATTCATATTATTTAGAGCTGCGCATTAATATTTTCAACATACGGTCGGTGATGCATCCCGACCAGACACCTGTCGATGAAGAGGGAGTAGGTAAACATTTTTTTTGTTACTTTTTAGTATGAATACAGTACTTTTGGTAATGTGAGTAATTGAGATTTCCGGTATACACTGTAACTGTACTGATACCTCAATGAAGGTAAACTAAATGGCAGTCAGTCATTATAATAAGAATCATCAACACATTCGTGAAAAATATAGTAATTCTATTGAGATGAGCTCGGAAGCAGTTACGTCATTTAGTCATGACGTCATCGCGTCATTTGGGCCACAGTAGAGCTACCCCGGGAAACACACAACGTTATATAACGTTATTACAATGTTGTGTCAACGTTATAACTTTATTACAACGTTGTAATAACGTTATATGACCTTGTGTGTTTGCAGGGACGTCACAGTTATTGAATAGATTCGTGTCCTTTTTGCGTTGAACTTTGTGCAGTTACCTTGATTTTTTAGTACAAGTTTGTCATTTCAAAAGTAAATATTTTGTGGGAGTGGTCTGAGAAAATTTCGTTCATCGAATTATGAACGCAATGTTTTAGGAGTTTGGGAGTGAAATAAACCCAAGCTATAAACATAAATATTTTCACTAGTGCAATAACACAATGAGTATTCATACAACTGTATTCATACGCGATTTCTAAGTATTTTGGGACCTCCTTTAGAGCTTGAGACTTAACTTGTCGAATACAAAGTTTTAAACTTTCTTCAATTAAATATACAAAATCATTATTAATATGTAAACATTTACTTGGAACTATATTTGGTCTGTATGCTTTAACCCAGTTCCCGTGACATTTGCCTATATAGTGTTTGTGATTGAAAATCGACCTTACAATACTTTCAACAGTTATGTGATAAATAGAATCTCACATTCGTGTTCATATATTACTGAATTAATTAACTCGTTGGTAAAAATAATATGAACTTGAACTTGCTTACTAAATTCAGTAATATATGACCACTCATATGAGACACCACCCCCCCACCTCTCTCTCTCTCTCTCTCCTCTCTCTCTATATATATCTCTCTTCTCTCTCTCTCTCCCCCCTCTCTCTCTCTCTAATATATATCAGTGTTTCTGTGAAGGTCTCTCTCTCTCGTGGAGCTTAATGTCGAATATATAATTAAACTATTTCTTCAATTAAATATGCAAACACATTTATTTACTTGGAACTATATTTTGTCTACGTGCTTCAACCCAGTTCCCACATTTGCCTACCGTTATATAGTGTTTGTGGCTGAAAATCGAAACTATGATAGTTTCTACAGTTATCTAATACCTAGAATCTCACATGTGTTCATATACTACTGAATGTATTAAACACGTTTGAATAACTGATATTTAGCTCGGCAAAGCATCGAATAATATCAGTTTAGCCAACTCTAATACATTCAGTAATATATGACCACTCATACGAGATGCTCTCTCTATAATATATGTCATAGCCGTATTTTCACTTTTAAGAATTAATTTGCTTACAAACCTATATATTTCTTATTCCTGTGCTATGTGCATGTACAAGAGCACACACGAATATAAACTGCAATGGAATTTTACATATCCAACAGCGGGGACAATATAATTAGAGATACAAAAGCAATTATGTGTATGCTAAGTGCATGCACTTTGTATTGTTATCTCCATCTCGGTCCAAAACGACAACTTAGTCTGTGATTGTGTGCCTTTAAAAGTAGTTCACGTCCAGGCTTGTTGTCATATTCGCACTCGGAAACGTTGTGGTGGTAAACGGGTACGCAGAGATCCGAATAGAGAAGGAGGCGTGTCGAAGTGTATCAATGCCAGGTACCGTAAATGGTACGTTATTTTATTACTAAACGTTACAGGTAGTATTTAGACGAAGAATGGCCTTGCAGGTATTCAGGCAGGATCGCCCGTGCAATGGTATGTCATGAATGTTTTGTAGCCATTGCCGTAATCTACCGTGTTCACAGTGCAAGAGCACTCCACGTTGGAGTTAGGGGACTTAATCCAGGTGTTTGGTGTGTACTGCTTATTTTGGTCGAAGGGGTAGGGCAGACGACAACCAGTTGCTGTAAAGAAAATGCATAGTGTATATGTGACTAACTCAGACCACCAGGGTAATTCCGACCACCTGGAAATAGTGCTCTTTTCAGAAATGTATTACATCTCAGAGCCAAATTTCACGGATCTTTTGTAATGCTACCATCTTCTTGATAGTTAAACACGCAAATGGGATGGCACATTTCTTTCAATAGTTTACCAAGACGGAAATAAACGCGTACTGGTCGGATTTACCCACAAATATATGTAGAAGTGCATAGTGTGTTTAAAGATAGCAGACATGTCCATAGTTTTATCTCTTACGCAAGTACACGCGCACACACACACACACGCATGCGCATTCGTAACTGACCAGGTGTAGGGATCCAGGGATTGAAGTTGTATGGTAGTATGCCTGGCAGACCCACGAGCAAACAAATGAAGACCACGTTGGTAAGCATCTTGATAAACAGGCTACCTTCAAATGAAGAACACAGAAACATTGCTGACTCAGAAGTTCAGTGTGTATCTGTTATGACGATGAACTAGGGGAAACAATCTCAAAATATTACTAGTATTCGAAAACACATTTCAGCTCACACATTTGAAATCAGTAAAATGCATCGGGTCCCGAGATTACGAAATCATTTTTGAGTACGATTTTATGCTCAACTTGAGTTTGAGCATGAACTCGTACTCAAAAGGTTTCGTAATAACGGGGCAACATTCATTAAAATACTTGAATATGATCAATACATACGCACAGTACTAATACGACAACTGTTTCCTCCTATATTGCTGATCGCTGAGTACTCACTTTGACCGCGCTGCTTCCTCCACAATCAACCGATTAATATTGCAACATTTCCTGTTCCCTTTATACCACTCTGATTGTATTCGTAAAAATATTATCAGGATGCTTGCTCATTGAAACTATATTGTTAATTATCGCACATACATGGTAAGCTGTACTTTGGTCTCGATGTAGAAGCCATTGCGAATTTATTAGTTTTAGTCATCCTATGTATAATGGTATACTTTTAATATTCATATGCAAATTCTGTATATCCCTTCATATGAAAGTATTGATTATGATAAGTCTCTCTACATGTAGTGTTCATGCTGTATTAAGTATACCTGTAGCAATATGTCGATATTACGTTACTTGATAATCGTGTTATGTATTCCTGTAGTCTTATTCATCATACAAGTTTACGAATCCATGCAAATCTTCATATCCAAACTGATATATGAAGACGTTTCTCATTTTAAATTATTTAACACAAGCGGAGTGCCATCAACCATATACTAGAGACACTAGATTAAGTGTTTCTAGAAGTTTCGATTACGCGCAGAATACGCATGCGCATATCAAAGGTATATTATGATATGTCTGAGGCGCTGTATTGCTAATACTGTGTGTTTATATATTTGTTAATACATATATGTATATATATTTATGTAAACCCTTCACAGTGAACTGGCCCTACAATTATCTTCTTCAATAAAATTATCAACACTATTTAGTCGGGCAGTCAGACCTCGATTTTAGGGTAGATACGATTTGTTAGGTCTTATTGTTTTGTTTTGTGGTTTTTGTTTCTGTTTTTGGTGGGGGTGGAGGGTGAGGTGGGGGGTAGATTAGGGTGGCCTTAGTAAACACTGCATGCTGACACTCTGCTCTAAGCAACATTAATTACAGGCGTTTTCCATTCAAATAGCCGTTAGAGCAAAATAGAACCTGCTTCGGATGATAACATAGCATACAATAATAGCTGTTTTCGCTTAAAATATAACTATTTTCGCGTTTGTATAGCTAATTATAATATTCAATAACTTCTGTTACCTTCGTAACCTTGGTAGGCCTTAGCAAATTGGAATATGTTCAATCTTCACAAAGAAAACAACAAATATTTACGGATGCGCTCAGTATTCTTTCCGATCCCACTTCGTTGAATGTTTTGTCTATTGCCCACTAAATTGATCGTATAACAAAACGCAGTAATCACTGAATCGTACAAAGTGTTGTTTTCGTGTGTGGAGGAATTGGCATGTTGACAAATCTTAATATTGATGTAAAATTTGTATGTTTCATTATTTTCTCATTATATCACATGATGAGATTTTTTTTATGAGAATAAACTATTTCGTTCCGACAAGATGGGACTGAGCACACGGAGATATAAGTAGAGAACAAAACGTGTCGAAGAGAGTCTATACCATGTACATTGCACCTTCTTCTATTACCAAACGTTACAGGTAGTTCTTAGACGAACGATGGGTTTATAACAGAAATGCTGGAGGTGCGCTTATCAGATCCGTGTCATCTGATTGAGGCAGTACAGTAACAGAATATTTTATGTTTGCGATTCCCGTAGTTAACATATGACTTGTACAATTTGTTTGCGTTGAAGGTTGTTGGCAGGTGATAACAATATTCGGCAACGGAAATGCGTACTAAAATATAACAGATATGTCATTTAAAGAATAATGTAATATTTAATATATGCTATTCACTTAGACCTGCGAGCCTGCCAGGCACAAGAGCACGGAAATGAAAACCAAGTTGGTGAGCATTTGGTGAAATTCAGCATACAGAGATTTAATACTGAAAATGGTCTTTCGAATGAACAACATTTTTAACGAATTTATTAGCCTATGATATAAAATACTATGATTACAATCATTAAAAGAAAACAAAATTCGATATTAGAGATAGACGGACAATTCATTTATATGCATGTATGTATATGGGCAGTGGACACTGGACCACCCATTATCTAACTTCTCTGCTAAACAAAAATACAGGAGCCATTTACGGGTATAGTTTTGTCTCTTACAAATTTCCACCATTTTAGAACAGCCTCGGCTATGTCAGCATATTTATTGTCCCTAATTCTACGTCTCTTTGCACCTGCGTGCAACATAGATTCCTTGATCTTGTCTGCTGATTTCAACCACGTCGAAAACGTATTTAGATGTATTTCAAATGCCTTTGCAACCATAGTTTTGAATTTACGCCCCTCCTCGACGGCAGTTGTTGCAGCAAATTTCAGATTGGGTCCTTCATTGGATTGGTGCGAATGTTCAAACTCCGTAGACATGATGCACTGATAATCAATGAATGCAAAACGAAACAAGTAAATCTTATAAAGAGAATTGTTCAAACGTGACACGTTGGGAGACACGTCATTGAGGTAACTCTATTATTCTCCTTGCAACAATACTCGGCTTCTAATAGACATCATTCAAAGCCTTCAAAGGCCCGAGGAGACTGCATTAATTGACTGCATTCATTGACTGCAATTCGTACAATTACCCTTAAAACGGCCGGTGAACAGGTCGTGCGATATGGATTATCAACTGGTTATTTTTAGTTACCGATTAAATTTCGAGACAAATATATAAAATATATGGTATTTAAGCCCACCGGGACCCGAATTTCACTTCGATATAGTATGTATTTCTATTAGGAATTCGACACGCAGGGGTCTAAATAATGATAATTAAAGAAGGAAATGATCGGGAGCGAGAATGTGATGCAAATCTCTTCTCAACACCATAGGGAATATACAACCCAAACATAACGTGCCTATTATTACTTTTATTATTAATAACACGCGTGTTACATGCACTTGTCACTTGCAGAGGGAACGGAAATCGAAGGTACGCTCAAGTCCACCCATTCAGTCGATTAAGGAAGATTGCACACCTGTATAAAGTTGAGTTGATACACATGCATTGGTACACCCCAGACGCTGACATGGGAACCCACGTATACAGCGGATATAATGCACGTTCACCACCGGACTTCGTTATATAGCAACCATCTGTTGTCAACAGAAACGAAAACATGTAATAAATTCATATTATTTAAATTTTTTACTTCTAAAGATACTAGTATATTTAGTCCAGAAAGAAATATTGGTGATAATGGCAAAGATCTATATATACAAATAAACTGATTCAAACAGTAAAAAACAGTGTTGACTTTTTTTGTTTTATGAAATGCGAAATATACATCTATTGAAATTATATGTATCTAAACCAACTGTTTACATGTCATTCACCTGCATTGGTCGATCTTGCTCACAATAGTAGAACAGTCATCAATATGAATATTCCAACAAACGTCATCTCGGAGACTGGGTGTACGTCTTTAACTGACAGCTATAATAAAGAATAGAATACTAATAGCAACACAGCATTTAAAGATGCCCGTTTCCACAATTTGCCTGTAACTTGCATTTTATACAAAATGTATAATGAGGAACTAACGAGATCTCCACAATACGAATCAGTAAAGAATACGTACATAGTGGCGTGATGTCGCATTCCTGAATAAACGTATACATATGTTACAGTTTATTGGTTAATGAAACTGTGGTGCTCTTTACAAGATACATTGAAAATACGATAGTACATGCATAATTAAATTGCAATAGTATTATTATGGTTAGCATACTGTAAGAATAATTAATCGTATTACAGCATAGCATATTACAGATAGCAATGAAGTAGGCTACATACCTGGGCGCTTTCGTTCACGACATATTTAAACACGATCGTAACACCATATAGATAGATAGATATATGTCCTGTATGTATATATGCAGGCGTGTAATTAATGAATGTCCAAAGATAAATTGCAATATAAAGCATTAAAGCATTAAACCTTAATAAAACTATTTATTTGCGTGGCATATTGCATCTGAAAAATGTAATGTTAATATAAGAATGTCATCGAAACGTATATATTGTACGTGTGTGCTTAGTAGTAACACAACCTGATTGGAAGTTTATGCCAGGTTTACAGCCGAGTGCCCACGCTGGTATTGAAAACTAAACATACATAAGGTGGAATCTAATTTTGCAACAATTCTGTGTATTTGTACTCTTTCGGCCAGAGCCGATACTTGTTTGATGACAGTTAGCATATTGATGTTAATCTACCTCAGCTATTTGAATGAGAGGTATGCAAGACATGAATGAGCGAGCCAAGCCCATGGCCATCAAGTTGTGTAGACGTATATTGATATGAATCGGACTATAGCTGATTATGTCAGTCCAAAATGGTCTGATTTTAGAGACCTTTACGTTTCTTACGTTCACCTTCAAGCGTGAGAATTCTTGTGTAAAAAATGAATACAAATTTAGAAAAAACATATTTGCAAATTCATCACGAAGTGGTAGATAATCACGTAAATGCGCGAGTGTATATTCAATTTGAACATCGATATTGAGGTCTTGAACTCTGGCCACGGTCGACCTACCATGCATGTTACGTTTAATGAAAAATTACTCTTTAGATGTGAAATTGTTTTTTTAAAGTGTTTTTGTTTTTCATTTATTTATTTATTCGATAGTTAATAGAGTAATGTGATGCCCCTTAAGTTTCTAGAGAGGTTTGTGAGTCTCGCGCCTATGCGGCAATTCTGGAATTATTTTTTTATGAAATGTATATACTTGTGCCTGCATGAAATGTATTGCTCTCTTGTAAGTTAGTAGTTAGTAGCTAATACGTGTTTTTGCTCGAGGTCGAGTTGTATTTAAATATAGTCAATGACACGATTTCTGGTTTTCTAAATTTTAAAATATGACACTGTATCAATCCGAAAACCTACATATTAATAAAATAGTAAAATTCATCTATGCGACATTATTATTATCATAGGGATGATGACAAAGGTAATTTGTTCTATGTCAATGTACACCACTGCCAGTATGCGATACATATGCTGTAGAATGGCATAGCTAGAACTTAGCTATAAATCAAAAGTTTATAAAATAACCGTATGATTTAAATCACCTGCATTGATTGGTCTTGCTTCTATTAGTAGAACAGTCATCAATGTGTGTGTTATACCAAACATCATCTCAGAGAGTGAGCGTCGTCAAGTGCCAAGATTGAATAGAGAATCGAACCCGATTTATATATACATGTTTCGATATGGAAACAATGACCAATATGTACCCTGTGTTTATCTGTGTGTATGTGTGTGTGTGCATGTGTGTATGTGTGTGTATGTGTGTATGCGTGTATGTATGTATGTGTGTATTTGTGTGTGTATGTGTGTGTATTTGTGTGTATGTACGTGTGTATGTATGTGTGTATGTGTGTGTCAGTGTGTGTGTGTGTGTGTGTTTGTGTGTGTATGTGTGTATGTGTGTATGCGTGTATGTGTATGCGTGTATGTATGTGTGTGTATTTGTGTGTGTATGTATGTCTGTATGTGTGTGTATGTATGTGTGTATGTGTGTGTGTTTGTGTGTGTGTGCATGTGTGTGTGTATTTGTAGTTAAACTGGTTTTAAAGTATGAATGTGTATACATATCATTGGCTTACATAGTAAGGTGCATCGTAAATAAACTGTTTCATAATTGAAATAATTGAAATATGCAGATATCTGTGTAGTATTCATCGACCAAAGCTTCGACGCCTAACCATCCGCGTCAAACATCTGCCTCAGTCAATATTGAACGAAACATTTATATCTCGACCAGTAAATCTATTGAATAACATTGTAAAGGAAATGCGCCGTCTAATTTCACCATCTGCTGCCCTATGTTTACACATCATGTTGTAGTACAACTTTGGAGGGGTTTGTTTCAATGCGAATACAGTAAAATCCGGAACAGCATACGTCAAGATACCCCTACGTCGATATACTTGTACTAGTGTTAGAATACTTGTAATACTACCCCACATAACAGGCCCCGGGGTTACGATGTCATGCTTCTCAGTTTTGTTCACAAATCCCCATATACAAGTTGAGCGTGGGGATGAACACTAGACTACTCAAATCGTTTCGTAGGTTCGATGCCTGGCCCCGTGATTACGAAACTAATTGCGAACGATTTCTTTATCAAGCTCAAATAGGGATTTGTGAACTGAGTTGAGCATAAAATCGGGGACAGGTCTAGCTTTTGTTTGTGTGCTCAAAAGACTTCTAATTCCACTTCACATTCATGCAGTCTCACACATAGATAACCTTGTATTTGAAATTGAAAGGAGATATTTTTTTCTGCACTCTACGGTATAGATATCTTAGGATACCTGTACTTGCAAACAATAACTTTTTATGTTTTAAGTGTTTGTTTCCATTTCTTTCTTAATAAACAGTGACCATTGAGAATAGTCCTTGTGACGTTACGCCTGTTTGTCTGTGAGAGGTATGTCGACGTTGATTGCTTGAGAGAGAGAGAGAGAGAGAGAGAGAGAGAGAGAGGGGGGGAGAATGGAGGGGAGGGGGCGAGAGAGGAGAGATATAGAGAGATGAGAGAGAGGGGAAGGGAGAGAGAGGAGGAGGAGGTAGGGAGGGAGAGAGAGAGGG
>JAUTBT010084142.1:0-12539 GCA_032361225.1 Lepetodrilus schrolli | reverse complement strand
CCCCCGGGGCGGGATTTGAACCTGGAACCTTGGCTCCGAAGTCCAACTGTTCTACCACTGCGCTACCACCCACCCCACCAAGGCATCCTATCAATATGGCATCAGAAATGCAACTTTTGCAAACACTGATGCCGGGCTCCCGGGGCCTTTGGCTCCGGTCCAACATTCTACGTCCACCCTGCATAGAATAATACTTTTTAAATACAATAGTCTACTGCTGTCTTACCCATGTTTCTGTAGAACAGACTCTAGGTACTGCCTGTGGAAGTCCATCAGCTCCTTCATCAGACCTGCCTTCATCATCCCATCCACCCGTGTATCCAGCCTCGTCTTTAACACTGGAACAGTACAGCTCTTACTTGATAGGTAATGATAGAATCTTGAAAGCTGCTATAAAACCCCAATTCTAAAGACAAAATACAAAAATACTTAGGAACTTCATTCATTTATTTATTAAATGCTGTTTAATACATAGCTCTTCAATAAATATTTGTATTATATGTTAAATGTTTTCTTTTTTCTTTTTTCTTTATTTTACTTTTTATTTTGTGCTTTCAAGATTATATTACTTACATCACAGCATCTTTCTGTTGATGACAATTCCATTTTTTAAAACTCTGGCTCACAAAGTGCATTCGAGCAGTGTTAAATATCTATATCTATCAGTTTAGATCAGGAGGAAACCAATAAACACTTGTACTACTATTGAGCATTACAGTAAACCTGCAAGCTTCTGTGGATACTGAAAGAAAAGGCTGTACTGCTACCATACAGACAGAACATGGTCTAGAGGAAACTCCTGCAAACATTTTATTCTGGGTAGCCTGAGCAGGTTTGAACTCAGGACTTTGAAATCTGACAATCTACCAGTGTACATGCTACCACCCACCATAGACATGACATCATCACGGTAAGGCTCCAGACTAACATTCTGAGTTACTTGCCCGCAGGACAAGTCAGGGCAAGTAGCATAGGCTCCAAAGGTGCTAAATGTTAAAAAGGTAGGTTGCCAGAAGGGCAATTACACTTGCCCCTGTACATCGGGCATATAGACTAGAGCCCTGCAAAGAGTAAATTTGTTGTCACCAATATTTAACCCATTAATGCCCATGCACGCTGGAGGGGTGCACTTTCTAATTGAAAATCACAGAAAACAAAAATGATGAATTTCTGAGAAATCTTTTCGTACATGGAGGGGTGCACTTTCTAATTGAAAATCACAGAAAACAAAAATGATGAATTTCCGAGAAATCTTTTCGTACAACTTAAATGGAGAGTCTCTACTAACGACTGACCATCAGGTTTACACTGGATCCAGAAGATGCAGGTTTCCGGGTAACGGAGGGGTCCACTTAGCGCAGATTCTCCTACAGATGTATGCTGGGTATCCAGTATGTCACTCATGGGGACGCCATGTTGCTCGTAAATCTCCAGAGCTCTGGAAAACATTGTGATCCTCATCAAAGATGTTGGAGACAAATATATTTACAATCTTTTTTAATTTTATGGGTTCTATTTACATATTATTATTTTTATTGTCGATGTAAAAAGGAACATGATGTACTCAATTTATTTATAATTGTTATTAGTTTTATGGGGTTTATTTTTTTGTGAGTGAGTGAATTATTGTTTTACGTCACAGCGGGAATCTTTCACCCATACAGGACGATTTATGTCACAAGGATCATGGTGGAATGATTATTCTTCAAAAGGCAATGGAGATTCTAACATGACTTTTATGAATAACCTACAATGATTGGCCAAAATGTGCCACGCCCACGATATCAGACAACTGTTAATTCACGATTGAAACAGCGCTGATTTTAGAATCAAATCACCAACAAGCAAGCAATAATATATGTTTGTCAGCCAGTTTGGTGGGGAACATGGTTTGATGTGCAGTCTATATAGGCTTATGTCTAAATGGTACATCAACCCATGTACCTCGCAGGATAATATTTACAACGAGTTTATCTTTCCGAACACTAATTGTATTGTCAACAAGAATCGAATTGGAAAAAAATTCCAGACTTGAAAAGTACATACTTGAAGATGTTTAGCATTGTGACATCACGTATTCGTAGACGGTCAAGATTAACATTCTGTTCATTGTGACATAGCTGTAGATTAAAATTCTGTTCATTGTGACGTAGCTGTTAAATGTCTCCCAATAACTATGTAGCTCAGGGGTCGCACAACAACCGGGAACCAGTTGTGATGTCACAACTAACGATCGATACCTCTAAATGAGTCACAATCGATACCTCTAAATGAGTCACAACTAACGATCGATACCTCTAAATGAGTCACAACTAACAATTGATACCTCTAGATGAGTCACAACTAATGATTGATACCTCCAAATGAGCCACAACTAACGATTGATACCTCTAAATGAGTCACAACTAATGATTTATACCTCTAAATGAGTCACAACTAACGATCGATACCTCTAAATGAGTCACAACTAATGATTGATACCTCTAAATGAGTCACAACTAATAATTGATACCTCCAAATGAGCCACAACTAACGATTGATACCTCTAAATGAGTCACAACTAACGATTGATACCTCTAAATGAGTCACAACTAATGATTGACCTTTATCGCATAAACAAGGAGTCAATACGAACCTGATGATCTTCCGTTTGTTACGTGGATGTACCTTCTTAGCAGTCACAGGATCAACATCGGATAACCTTTTGTGAAGTTCGACGCTTTCGAAATCTTTGAACTTCCCTTCTCTTTCTGTTTTGTCACGCCCTTTCACAAGAACAGTAGCCCCTGTCTGCATTTCCACTGTAGAGATCTCTGAGGTGAATGAAACAGGGTTTGCGGAACTGGCATCAGTTGAGGACAATTGTCCAGGACATGCAGAAGCTACAGCAGGAGAGCGTTCATCATCTGTTCTCCTCTTCTTTACAGTTGCTGCTTCACCACATGCCTCATCCTCAACAGACTTAGAGGAACGAGCATCAGTTGTGGAAACTTCTTCTTTTGGGGTTATTTTTCCATCACCACTCTGCTCCACATCCTGAAAAGAAAACAGTTCTTGAATAATTTTCAGATTGTTAATTGTCATGCAGTTTTCATTTTTTGATTAATTGTTGTGTATACATACAAACTAACAAACCCAGACAAACCAGGCCAAGATTTCTCGAGAAAAAAAACCTCAGAACTCAGCTGAGTTTAAAACTTGGTTCATAACAGGTCTTTTCCTGATAGGCAGTTTTTTTCTGTGTGAACAATTGAGTTTTTCATCGAGACTTAAGTCAATTTCAAATTTGTGACTTCAGTTTGCTTCGAGAAATTAGGCATTGGAAAACATGCCGATTGTAAATATCAACATCCTTTTCTTGTTATAAAATGATGTTAATAAATAATAATAATAATAATAATAATAATAATAATAAATAATAAATAATAATAATAATAATAATAATAATAATAAATAATAAATAATAATAATAATAATAATATTAACAATAATAATAATAATAATAGTAATAAAAATAAAAATAAATTGATGGACACAATATATTATTATGTTGCCTATTTCTTCAATTAAGTAACTATTCATTTAAACTGATGAACCACTAAGGGGCGGGTGGTAGGGCAGTGGTAGAACAGTTGGACTTCGGAGCCAAAGATTCCAGGTTCAAATCCCGCCCCTGTCTGTAGAGTGCCAATGCAGTTATCATGCTTGGTCTTGTCAGTACCAGCCGATGCTCGCAGGTTTACTGCAACATGTTGCGGGTTTCCTCCTGCCCTAAACTGACAAGTCGTGCTATAAGTGAAAGAATCTTGAAAGTGACTCTAAACCCCAATCAAAAAATAAAAATAAAAATGATGAACCACTAAATTCATATTCACACATTTAAGGTATTATTATTATAATAAATATTATGATAAAAAATAACCACTACTATTATAAATATGTACAAAGTGCATTTCTGTATTATAAACTGTAACAGTTCTATATAACAGTTCTATATTTATTAATGTACAAAGTTCATGTACTCAGGTTTTTTAAGCCACACGACTTTTTGATATGCCACGTTTAGTATTCTGCAATGATCACTGCTGATTAAAACACATCCTCCAGATGACTATCTATTTAATAGTGGTGATACTCGACACACACGTCAAGAATTGATACGTATTAAAGATACACGACACTTGAGCACTGATACCATACAAATTACCATGCTTAAATTGCGGAATCTTTCCTCATATTCTTAATCACATCCTAAAGCTATATAATACGGTAACTACCAATGAGAATATTAAAAAGGTTGAAAAAGATCAGATTTTGTGTTTCCTTCTCGTTGTTGGGTATAATTACAAGCCTAGGACTGCCACGGTATTAAAGCCGGTTTTGTATCCAAATGAAGGGTCTTCTTAGAGTCAGTTTTGATATCGAGAACGAAAACGTGTTTGAAATAGCAAACTGATACACCCGTATAAAGGACAGCATACCTGCCAGAGGTCTATCCACAAGTCAGGCAGGGAGATATCCTGACACCCCCAACATTCAGCAAACTTAATGAGAACTTAACATGGGAATGGAGTCGGTTAACTCTTGTCATGCTGGAAGCAACCGGAGATGCCTTCCAGAGCAGTGGATGTGTCTAATTCAGCAGAGAGCGTTACTGTAGAGCCCAATACATAAAATATCCCATTTAAAATAATTTTCCTTCAAATATTGCCTGTAAATAATGCCAAAATATGGCATGCTGGAGGCAAAATGAGACACTCTCAGTCTCAAAACAGTGACTGTGCCTAATTCAGCAGAGTGAGGGTTAACGTAGGGACCACTACATAAAATATCCCGTTTTCAATAATTTTCCTTCAAATATTGCCTGTTTGTAATTTTCTTTGTATTTCAAATAATAGAAAATGTATCATAGGATATTTACAGTAGTTAACTAAATATGGAAATATTTAGTTACAAAAATGAAAGTGTTCAATAGAAAATGAAACAGGAAATAACAGCTCGTTACATTTCAAGAAATCACGCAATGTCAAGCTACCCACTTTCACTTACCAAGTCCTATTTGTCATCTATGTAAAATAGTAAACTTTCAAATGCAATTAGACTTTATTTTTAGCGGTTTGTTTTACTTAATTTACCGTAATCAAGGTACAAATGATCAAAATGAAAACAATTCTATTATTTCACGCCCAAAAGTCACATTCTCTGCAGATTAAAAAAAGTTTACAAACGGGAGCGAGTTAAACTGTTCTGACCTCTGCCAAACAAAAGTAACGCCAAAAGTCTAATAAATATTGGCGTTGTTAATTCGTGAACTTCTGTGAACTGCTCATCAAATACCCTATCGAATTACTTTCATTATCAGACTTCCAGACTTTGGGGTAAATTGATGTTTGAGTAGCCACAATTAGCAGCTGGTAGGCACACATGTAACATATCTGTAAACAAGAGGAAGCAATTTGGTGTATAAACGTTTGGATTTCGGTCTGTTTGTAAGTATTCAGAGAAGAACAAGCTGATGTGCATAGCAAATTTAACCGATTTTTAATTATTGGGCGGATGAAAAAATAAAGTTTTTAATTAACAGTATTTGACAATGGATATTTCAAATGAAAGGAATGCAATTGTAAATATAAAATTGTCATCAAGATGTGAATGATTAAACATTTAGTTATTCTATATTTAATACGTTTCCTGGTTAGTACTGCATAACTTTGAGTTTTGGAAACTGAATACATTACTTTTTAATAAGATAGTGTTTATATTAGCAATATTCATATATGTTCATAAACATTCAAGATAATAACACTGTGATTGAGGTGAGCATTCGTATGTTTAATTGTTCTCTCATAACATAATGTATTTATATCTTATAAATTTGAACTTAGCTTTCAAGATAGACTATCCATAATCTCAGAAGATGAAATTCATTAATATATATATAAATGGCAGACAGGCTGACATTTTATTCTCTGAAAATCACCAATGATTGTACAAGAGATATATAAAGTTTAATCAAGATGGACACCATTTTACATATGATGAACCTTTTCGTAAATAGTCAAAACTAATCTAGCATCCAATCTGAACAATTTAAAGGTAAAATTATTCTTATCTCATAATAATGAACTATTTAGTATATAATCTGTATTTTAATAAGACATCTTATCGACACGAGTTAATGCTTTAAAGTTAAAGTTTTTATTATTTAAATATATCTTTGTAGAACTAGAGACAAATGCTAAAATGTTACTCATATAATCAAACATACAAATTGGGGAGAGGGGTGGGGATGATTAATAATTGTTATGTTTATGCTCAGCAATGGAGTGTCATTATTTGGAATTGACGACATGAGATATATAATTATGAGTACACATTTTAAAATTACGGCTCAAGACTAATGAGATAAGATTAAGTATAGACTATTCCTAAAGAAAATGGTTTCCCTCACTTCCATTTACATGTAACTCTAAATTCTGATATTCCTAGTACTAGTTGACTTAAAATTGTAATAATGTGTTCATGTATTGAAATATAAAAGTAAATTCTTTTCTTTGCACAATCAGGACTACAGCAGCACCTAGACTGCTATCAGATGAGGACAATAATTGATTCATTGGGGATTAATTTTAATAGTTGCTTACTGTGTATGTAAATAACGTGTTTGTAATTGAAACTGAATGCTTCATGTTATGTGGCAGGAGCAGGAGGTCCAGATCCTGGAAAGAATTGTGTAAGCATTTCTGGAATGTCCATAAAATGTTATGTAATGGTTGCTGCAAGGTCATATGAAGGTTGTGGAAAGGTCACTAGTAGGTTGTGTAATGGCTGCTGGAAGGTCATTTCACAACGTCACTTCACTACGTTGTAGAGACGTTGTGGCAACGTAGAATTGTTTGATGGGATAACGTCGTGTGCGCAGGGAGTACACGTTCTGCAAATCAGCGAACTATAGTAAGTATATCTACAACGTAACTCGAATGCCTACCACAGATACCAGAGTGTTAATAATTTATTAACCAAAATATCATATCAAGTGCTTAATTTCAAGGAACAAGTAACTCGAGTTCTATCTAAATAAGATCTATATGGAACATATCGACACGTGTTGAACATTTTACAACATTCAAGCATTAATCTGAAATAGGTTCCTGTGCATGATCACCATTCCAGAACGTCCTCATGATCAGAACGTCAATCCGTCCTCAAACAATAATGGCGACCCTGATTGAGCATAGTGGGTAACGGGGTCAAGCAAACTTCATATGATAGCATTGCATTAATGTAAACCGTGAAGAAATACATTAAATAATACGCCAAAAGTTGGGAAACTTCTAATGAACCATCCGGGTAAGTAGGTCGTCAAAAGTGGACCTGTTCGAGTAGACTACTAATATATAACCGAACAAATCTCGCTGTCATATAAAGGCTAAAGCAGTATTAGAAGATCTAGGTGTGTCTTGCTACTGTGCCACGACTGTGTGGTTGAAGTATGAAATCCTGTTCGCGGAAGTTACCATTCCGACGCTATCGTGATGTAAGTATAATATGTTGTCTGTTCTATGGAAGTAGAATAATTGGGTCATCAGTACCAGCCGATGTTCGCAGGTTTACTGCAACACTCTGTTCTACATGCATTGCAGGTTTCCACTTTCAGTCTACTGACAAGCCCTGATACGGAACGAAATCATCTTCAAAGTGGCTCTAAACCCCAATTCAAAACAAAGAAACAAAATCAGACTTTCTAATGTTCGCTCTCATAGCTTTAATGTAAATATGCATGCAAGAAAGTGGTTGTTTTCACCAGGGATATTATTAATACTTTAAGTATTTGCTTTGGGGATAATAATTAATGGCATTGGCTAAATATGTATGCTTGAATCATATCATAAAATTGCCATAAAAGCTCACTTAATACAGTCATTGGTTTGGCTGAGTAAAATATCTGCAAATAATCTGACGCTCTGAGGATTGTTTTGCATACAATCTTATTAAAATCCTCGTTCGTTTCCTTTACTCTGAAACATCAATAAGTAAGCCCGCTTTTGAGTGTTTTTCTCCGTCGACAGTTTTATGAACTCTGCTATTACCCAATTAGATACTTTCTTGCTAAGGTTAAAGTAAATCATTTATATATAACTTATATAGATTGGTATTATATTTATATGAAAGCAGCCGGGTCATTTCACGGAAAGGGGGAAACTTGTAATTTATATATAATATGCACATTATCTGGCCGCGACATTACTAAGTTTTTTTAATAGGATGTCATGCTTATCCTATGCTCAAATTTAATGTGGGGATTTGTGAACAAAACTTTGAGTTTAGCATGAAGTTATACTCAAACAAATTTTCATAATATCGGGGCCAGATATTGTATTTGGGATTTGAGCATAACACTTCGGTTGTGCATGACATGTTACGCAAAACGTTTCGTAACCTTGGATCCTGCTGCTGCTTTACGAAGGGGCGTAACTCTAAATAAATCTTGGCTCCAAGTCTCCAGCCTTTAGCCGTGGTGTAGGCCCTATTCCGCTGTTAATGTTGGAGTTAAGGTTGCCTTTCTTTCACCTTTCCATTACTAATTGGTTTTAAACGTGGCTAAATGTACACTGTCGGTCCCTAGTTCTACGTCGTAAAGTTAATTAATTACCTATACTGAGTTGACGTTAACTATAAACAGGTCTTAAATGTTGCTTCACGACCATTAAACTTGGACTGTATGCGACCATCATTAGACCATTGTTTCCCAGACAGTCAACCTCGCTGTTATATCGAAGGTCGAGGAAGAGATAAGACTCCTAACTTTAACAATGTCCCTGGAAACCCTTTCCTAGATTAAGATGTCAGTGTCCTCACAAAGACTATTGTAGACTATTGTCCATCTTGGTGTGAAGTGGCTATAGATCGAACACTATTGTAAACTATTGTGATATTTTCCACAATATTCTTCATGAGGTCGTACAAATTAGACCGTCTGAATCAAGTGTTTTGTTATGTAAAATATTGGCGGGCCAGCCATCATTAGCCACTTTAGCTTTGCCCCAGCTCAATTAAGCTAATAATTATCCAATTGACTATAACTATGTCAATGGGATTATCACTATTATTAGTACTATGTATGCAATTATAATTCGCTATATGCATTGTTTCTATCTTGCAATGCCAGAATTTTAGTCTGCAGTAGCTTTGCTTACCAAGTATATTTGAATGTTTGTTAATATCCACAATAACATTGAATGGCTATATAAGTGATGTTTTAATATGTAACCAAAATTATAACCAGAATCAGTAGTGGAATAGATCTGTTCTAATTTTTGTTAAGATGCGACATAAGATGAGAATCCGTAGTGGAATAGAGATGTCCTACTGTATTCCAAGATGTACGAATCAATTGTAAATTATTATGTTGGAATGAAGCTCCTTGCAACCATGTAAATAAACCATCGCCAAAAGACCCAACACCTTCAATGTGTTTACCCTCCCTGGAATGGACTACTAGTATTTCCACCCTGTTACACTATTGTCCATATTGCTGTGAATTCGAAGTGGTTACCTTTAGTTCAAAGACTAGTGTATACTATATTGAACATATTTATCTGAAGTGGCTACCTGTAACTCTAAAGGTATTGTAGACTGTTGTCCATATTGCTGTGAAGTGCCTACCTTTAGCTCTAAAACTATTGTAAACTATATTGACCATATTCCTGTGAGATGGACACGTATAGTTTGAAGACTATTGTAAACTATATTGACCATATTCCTGTAAGATGGACACGTATAGTTTGAAGAATATTGTAAACTGTATTGACCATATTCTTGTGAAGTGGCTACCTTTAGTTAGAAGACTATTTTAGACTATCGTCCATATTGCTGTGAAGTGCCTACCTTTAGCTCGAGGGGATATATATTCTTGGTGTCGTAAATGGTATTACAGAATATTGCATTGTCAGGCATGGCTTTATAATCGTGTTCTGATTTGGTTTGTCATAGGAAATTATAGACTATTTAATAGACAAGAATATGTCGCCTGTGCGACATTTTATTCTCATCTTAACAGTCCTATTCAACACATATTCGCCATGAACAGTTGGGCAAGTCTAGATTGCTGGAGAATATTAAGCATTTCAACGGTTCCGTTCTTACAAATATAATACGAATCAGTACACGTAACATAATACAGTATGTACTTTCACTTTCAGAAACTATGGAGAGTTTAGCAAGGATAACTTGTGCTGTTGGTATTGTTGGTGAGCCAGAGAGAATATATGTGTGTGTGTATGTGTGTGTGTGTGTGTAGGTGTGTGTGTAGGTGTGTGTATTTGTGTAAGTGTATTTGTTTAGGTGTGTGTATTTGTGCGTAAGTATATAGGTGTGTGTATTTGTATGTAAGGGTGTGTGTGTATTTTGTGTGTGTGTGTATTTGTGTGTAAGTGTGTGTGTGTGGGGGGGGGGGGGGTAAGTGTGCTTGCGTACATAATACATAAACTGCACATGCACCCCACATTTCGTGATATTCAAGCAAGAAATTGCATTTTATTTTACTGTCGCCACAGAATCTAGTAAAAATAGGACATCATAATTTCGTGTTCAGATTTTTAACTCGACACGCTCTGGGAAGCATTACAGTGGACTTCATTTAGGGTTATCTGATTTAGGAATCCATAAATATAAGTTGATGTATGACAATGTACAGAATTATTAGTATTTATTACAGTCAAATAATGATTTGTATCCTAGCGTGTTCATAAAAATGCATAACCATGTCTCTGCCCAATAATTAATGCACAAAGAACTTCACAGGGTCGAGAAATGATAAAATCAAACAGATGTAGTAAATTTTCTAGATAATGTTCTATTGCTCTCGTTCAAAAGCGGGTTGGCACTTTTTAAGAATATTTTTCGAGTTTCTGAACCGTGATGAGGGTTCATGTTATTACCAATTTAGAAATGATTGCTATTAATATGGTCTTCATGGTTTGCGTAGCAATTGAATGTGTTGTTCTTTTGATATACGGATGCATCACGGCATCAGTCGCATCGTGGTTTATAGGCCTAATTTCTATGACGGCCATGCAAGGCATGACATTATTTTAGTTATGGGTTACGATCATGGAGAGTCGAACTCATATATGATCATGAAATCTCCCTCTCGCTAAGTAAAGACACATTTGAGTCAGGCATAGCGATCTAACTTGAGATGTTTTACTTCTGATTTGACGTCTTTGATTGTAGATTATCCATAGCCTCGGAGGGTTAAAGTAAATCTTATATATATAACAAATTGATTTGTATTATATTTACATGAAAGGAGCCACTGAAATGCTTTAGTTCTCCAGAAATCTAGACTTTAGCGGGATGTTTTGACTAGGAGTATTTGGATGAGAACAAGGTGCGACACAGACTACTTTGATTGGTATGTATAGCTAAATTCTTTCCGTGGTCGATAAATAAAAAAAATGAATAACAATAAATTATCCTTACAAAGAGGTCAATTTGCAGAAAGTCCTCTCTACGTTTTCCTTTTACGAAACACTTGAAACTGATAGTGGCATGGCAATCTAGATATTGTACCAGACGGTCTTTGGCAGGAGTTCATGTAAGCTATAGTACCCTTGCGACAGCCTTTGGTGGACGGGGAAAACACCTAACTAAATTACTTTTACATTACGGTTCATTTCAGTTAATTTGTCTATCCAACGCTTTGGGCGATTACTTTTCTTCAGGCTTCGCATGGTCAGTAAAGTGAGAGGTTACGACTCCAAATTAATTACATCCCTAGACCCACTTGTGGACAACAAGCTTATCTTCAAATCTGAGTAATGAAGACGGGTTAACCAACCCCGGGGTGCTAGCGACTGGCACTGATCGGGTAACAGGTCGTATTCCAAGAAGAATTGCTTACACCTTGACTATATATGTCTCGCCAGAAAAAAAAGGTTTTGCGGCACGGCTCGTTTGCTATTGTTGTGCGATAAAGAAGTAGCCAATAATAGATTTACGGACGACATTGTCATTTGTCTGACTAAATGTGTGATGGAATACATAGAATAACAGTCTTACAATGAATACATAGAATAACAGTCTACAATGAATACATATAATAACAGTCTACAATGAATACATAGAATAACAGTCTTACAGTGAATACATAGAATAACAGACTTACAATGAATACATAGAATAACAGTCTTACAATGAATACATAGAATAACAGTCTACAATGAATACATATAATAACAGTCTTACAATGAATACATAGAATAACAGTTTTACAATGAATACATAGAATAACAGTCTTACAATGAATACATAGAATAACAGTCTTACAATGAATACATAGAATAAAAGTCTTACATTGAATACAAAGAATAAAAGACTTACAATTAATACATAGAATAACTGTTTTAGCACATGCTCTAAAGCCCATGTTCATTGGTTCGTTCGTCCGTCACACAACTTAATTATAATTAGGCATATGTTTCAGAGAATGTTTTTTTAACATTATGCCAACGGATATGCGGTTATAATATACGTGT
>JAUTBT010084141.1:0-12539 GCA_032361225.1 Lepetodrilus schrolli | reverse complement strand
GTTTACTCCAACATTCAGCGCTACGGATGTTGCGGGTTTCCTCCTGCCCTAAACTGACAAGTCGTGATATAAGTGAAATAATCTCGAAAGCGACCCTAAACCCCAATATAAAAATAAAATAATCCTGACCATACATACCCACTTACATGTACTTATGTTTGGGTATCTGATCTTATATCATGTAACATGAAGGATTTTTGAGTGAGATCCCCCCCGTCCTCCCCCCTCCCCCCCTACAAATGGGCCTGGATCCGCAACTGGTATGTGTAAAAAGTGTTAAATAATTACTAGTATTGACACATTATTACGTTCGGTTAACATAGCGAATAGCGCCTGTCATTTCGCAAATTGTGTAAACAGTACGATTTAGCAAATATTCATTTCAATTCGCGTTCCCTGGAGATCTTGAGAAAACAATTTACCAGGCAACACTTATTTCAGCCTAATTAAAACACACACAGAAAGACGTGAATCTCTTTGAAATTGACACGTTCCCTATCCGTCATGTCAGTGTCACACTTTCGCGCGTTCTGCACGTGCGGAAGGACACATAAGTGGAGAGTGCGAGTTGAGGGGGAGCATTTTGAAAATATGGCGATGGGTTTGATGGGACTTAGACGTACCCCCCACCCCCCCCCGTGTGTTGCCAAATCTTTGCTTTATATATAATAAAGTGAGAACACAAAGCAATGAACAGCGCAAATAAAGAAAACAAATATTAATTCTACCATTATTCTAGGATATCAACGATACTGATTGCTCACTTTGTATGTAAATTTATAAATTAGGTCTAATTAGAAGTGAATAATCTACAGTACCTCTAATATTCAAAGTCATCACCTCAAAAATGACAATTTATCGCTAGGTGACAGGAAACAGCATACATGGATGTATAACTAGTCTTCAAAATGTCCAGGATCATTCCTCCAGGCCCCACTCACAAGACTTCGAATAATTATAGTTAATATCGCTATATACATGTAAATAATTTCAATGCAAAAAAAAATCATTTTCTTTCTGCAGTCCTCATGAGCACGAAAGCGCATTTAATTATGCCTACATTAAAGAAACAAAATCCAGGCGTACCCGTTGATGCAACGGAAATCGCATCCCTTTATGCCTGTATTTCAAATGTTCAGGAAGACGCCTCCAGACCCTAGGTGTCTGACGGAAGATGCTAGTAGATCGCTTTTTATTACGCCCACATTAAAAATATTCCACTGATAGAACGGATGCTATAAAATATGTCAATATCTTTACCGATGCCAGGAATCGCATTTTATACGTACATTTAGGTACACTAGATAACATTGTGGGTGCTATTTCTATAGATACCAGTAAATCGCACTTTTGTTATGCCTACCTTAAAAAATATTCGGGGCGTACACCTCCAGACCACATTTAGAAATTTTCATGGAACACATTCCCAGACCACACTAGATAACATTGTGGGTTTCGGATGCGAAAATATGTTAATAATTATTTTGTGAATTCCATCATGCAGGCTTTACAGCGTCGTCAATCGATTTGACAGGCGCCTATCTCCATGTACAGATACATCCACTTTCGTGGCTCCATACGTTTTCACAAGAATAAGGAAGACGGTATCGGCCTGTTGCCATCGCGCGGGACTGCAGTTCCACGCGTACCTGGACGACTCATCCGGCCCGGCCGTGTCACAAGAGTTATGTCACTCTCAGGTGGGTTCAATAACGACTTTATTGCGTTACCTCGGATTCTTGATAAACACCAACAAATCGGAACTGATCCCCTTCCAGAAATCTATTATTCTCAGAGTATCCTTCGACCTATTGAAGGGCAGGGTCAGCCCGGTATCTCACAGGTTGGAAGCGATCCGCTGTTGACAACACTGTCTGAGAGCTCCTCAGCGACCCCACGGGATCTCCACAGGCTTCCGAACCATATGGAATCCTTCTCGCAAATTCTCCCCGGAGCACAAGCTGCTGAAAGGGAGTTACAATTACAGTTGCTGATGATGTGGGACTACAGCCAAATGGGACACAGCGATCCCCACAGCTACGTGGTTGCGCGCCGCGATTGCGCCATGGCTGCAGGAGAGTTTTCTAAATCAAACGAACCCTCTCCATCGCCCCCAAGCCACGTACTCTGTTTACAGATGCAAGCAACACGGGCTAGGGCGCCCATCTCGGCATCCATCAAGCTTCGGGGAAGTGGGGTCTGTCCCTCAGGGGTCAGCACACCAACTTCCTGAAGATGGAAGCGGGCCAGCAGGCGGTACTCGCGTTTCAGGACACGCTGAAAGGTCAGGTGACGGTCCTCAGGACGGACAACTCGACAGTTGCCGCCTACATAAACAAAGAGGGGAGACTCTGATCCCACGACTTGTGCAGACAGTTCCTACAGATACTGCAAAACATCTGGGAAGGAAAAGGTCACCAATGTCTTGGCAGATTCCTTAAGCAGAAAACACATGATAGTCAAGACAGAATGGACGATTCATCAACCCACGATCAATGCTATCTTCAGTCGTTTTTGTGAAAGGGTGTCCTTCAGCATCGCTCGCGCTGACTAGCGCTGCTGGGTGGATTAGGCAGAGCGACAGAATCCCTGTGATCCACCGTACAACAGCTCCGTGAATTCCTGATGCATCTCATCACGGAAAAGAAATTCATCCAGGGTACGGTGAAGTCGTACAGATCGGCAATCTGCACAACAATTCGCCAAAGCGGGGGACCTGACATGTCTGCGGACCCCATACTCAGGGAATTGGTCAACTCTCTGAAGGTAGACAGACATTATAGTATTGTTTTACTTGAATATACCACTCGTGTGGTTTCCACAGTGTTAATTATGAAACTTGTCGCAAAACTCTGAATCTAATTAAAAATTAATTAATATACAAATTAAATAAATAGGATATAACATATCAAATCTTAATGCACAATGCATACGCTCCATTTTGGTACCAATTCCACATCTCTATCTCAAAGAGTGAGTGAGATATAGTCAATTAAATGTTTTACATGCTGGTCCATAATGTTTGGTATGTTACCATGGAAACATAATTTGACCACTTTCAAATGAACTTTTTTTCGTGGGAATATAATATTTCTGGTAGAGTGGACTCTACTGAACATTTTGGTACCCATGAAAAATTGTCCTGGGGGTTGGGGGTGGGGAGAGAGGCTGCATGGTAGGTCTACTCAGCTTCCCGCCTACTAAATTGTCCTGCTGGATAGTGAAAGCAGTGACTATTGCTTTGGACATCAACGGGGAGCTGCCTTGTAACAAGGGCACCCCTAGAGCACATGAAGTCGGAGTACGTTCATTTTGCTTGTTCCTTAGTTTTAGAGGGTAGTCGCACACCATCCCCTTAGTTGGGTGTGGTAATGGAGGTAATCCTGCCTCATTCTCACCGGCCTCCCACCTCTACAGGTGAGTAGAAGTCATCCGAGTGTGTTTTGAAGTAAGTATCAGAAATAGATAGGAGAAAATCCCCTGTATTTTCTATTTCTATGAGATACTTACGACAACACACACACCTGCCGACCTACCCCACAGGCTGGTGAATCGGAACGAGTTTTCAGTAGAGGGTGGCTTCACATGCGTAGAAACCGACGCAGACGCGGTCACGTGACCGATAGGCTGCGTTTGTCCGATGTATAATGCAAAGTGACAACTTTGGGGTATTTGCTGGCGGGAGCGGATCTGGGGAATTGAGAAGGGACAATGTGCTTTGTCGTAAGTTTCTCATAGAAATATAAAATAAAGGAGGGTTAAACTTCGTTACGGCAGTATTTTCCAAGCACACACACGCGCGCGCGCACACACACACATTCACACCCAGTCTCTGTCTGTCTGTCTCCTCCCCCTCTCCCCCCTCTCTCTCTCTCTCTCTCTCTCTCTCTCTCTCAGCCGATAAATTGATTACAGAACATTCACGATTAACTGTAATTTACATGCGATCTTTCCCTTTATAATACAATGAAGTCAGGAGTAACAATGGTATAACATATGGTAGACATTTGTTAAGACTGCGGGTTATTCATTCAAACTCTACCTTCTACAAGCAAGAAACGCTATTTTGTTTTGGTTGCTATAGGTTTTTCTTCATTAACAACAACCCACATGGCATTCAGAATTCGGATCAGCTTACTTTAGTAAAGTTTATGTTGTATATGTCATTCGCTGTGTACAACTTCCTGACTTACCAAATAGAGTTTATTTCGTGATATACGATACGCACTTCCTCATAACTCGTAAGGGATTACTTTTCAACAGAACGTTTTCGAATGCCTTTCTTTCCAACATACATACTTGCAGTTTGAAATCAAAGATTGAACCACGTCCATGACATTTAGGAAACGCTATTAGGATATACCCAGCAAACACATAACGTTATACAACGTTATTATGAACGTTGTGTGAATGTGATGTTATATCAGTAGCATTCACAAAACGTTGTAATAACGTTGTATGACGTTATGTACTTGTTGGGTACCTGTTTGTCCGTTTTAGACGACCGAGTAACCACAGTGACCACTGGTCTGAGTCAGAATGCACATGTCCGGCCTCTTCGCATCCTCTCTGGTCATGCTGCTCATCGCCGCCGTGTCGTACCTCGTTGCCCTGGCAACAACGTCATGGTCAACTTCCGGTTCAGAGTTGACGTTTGGAGTCTGGCAGTACTGCTTTAAGGAATTCGTCGACTTCGTCAAGATAAGGAGATGTTTGCCCAATACAGCTGGTGAGATCATTATCATGTAGTCCTGGGACACACCATCCTCGCCTCACAGGGGTACTTCATTCTCTTACTTTAGATAGACAAAAGTAAGATTTAAACTTGTCTATTTCGAAAATAAACTCGCTCTAATCAGTAATAGTAATTCAAATGTTCAGTAAGTTCCAAAAGTTGTAAGTTCAGCTTTGCAATTGGGAATGCTATTCAGTGAATTATTAAGCACACATACCTGCACCGGATATAAGAGTTTCGCTGTTTTAACATATATTCTGTACCCATTAATTAAAGAGATATACTAATACATGTATATCTGTTATAATATGATATATTATGCACACTCAGTCAGCTGGTTATAGAATAACACATCTACTCTCTGTTGCATTGCTAGGTTTAAGATGTTTATTCATATATTGTATGTGGGGTTCTGTTCTCTCGTTCCATTATTAGACTACATACGGTGGTGAGCTAAGTTAATTCCACACGAGTATAATTATAGCTAGCTGTTTCTATTTTGGATATATCCTCTATTAATCACCCTTGCTTTCTCAGATAATGGTAGCCAGTGTGTACGTACGTCAAAGGTAGTGGTATTCATTTAGACTTGTTTTACATGCGTTGATTTGGATGCTATACATTTAAATTGTCTCGACAGGATAGTTATAAACATGTACCATAAGACATGAATGGCAAGTCTCTACAATATATGCATGCAAACGTTTGTCAAGATAAATATAATATTCACCATGTTGGAATTGATACGCATGTCTTTCTTTATTTGATTATTTCCCATGTTCATTTCTTCAGACTTCAGCATGGCTGCCCAGGCCTTCTCTGTTTTGGCCGTCATCTGCTACGTGGTCTCCTTCTTCCTGTATCTTGTCTACATCGTCTTCCCGTCCTTGTCCAAATCACGGCCGTTGACCATGGGCCTATGCCTATTGACATTCTGTGTGGGTATGTATCTGATTAGTCCGTCTAGTCAATGTTAAAGCAAATATCACTGATAAACTATATACCCAGTGTTTAGGGCGGGTGGTATCGCAGTGGTAGAACAGTTGGACTTCGGAGCCAAGGTTCCAGGTTCATCAGGTTCAAATCCCGCCCCGGGGGCCCCGGCATCAATGTTCGCGAAAGTTACCTTTCTGACGCGATATTGATAGAATGCAATGTCTGCAGAGTCGCAATGCAGTTATCATCCTTGGTCTTGTCAGTACCAGCCGGTGCTCGCAGGTTTACTGCAACATTCAGCGCTACGGATGTTACGGGTTTTCCTCCTGCCATAAACTGACAAGTCGTGATATAAGTGAAAGAATCTTGAAAGCGACTCTAAACCCCAATTATTGAACAGGGGTCCCGTTTGAAATACCTACACATTTGAAGCAACTAATTAGAAATACGCATTCAGACACATGGTCTTGGCTTTCACGAAAGGGGTCGTACTGTAGCCCGGGCGTAATTCATAACGTATGTCTTCCTTTTACTATGGCAGAAAGTGGCATAAACCTCAAATTACGCCCTATCGGCGCGACCTGAACAATCTCATTAACGATCAGATTCGAAACTAAAATGTATGCCGGGGCATCACGTCTTGAAGCTCTCGATCTCGTATCCACTAATACATAGCGCTCTCGTATCAGATACAATCTTTCTCGCCGATCACTACGAGAGCTTGGTTGCCCTGAATTATAAAATTAACAACTATCCCTAATCATACCTAGTATACACCGAGAGTACATCTGATCACACCTAGTATACACCGAGAGTACATCTGCACACACCTAGTATACACCGAGAGTACATCTGCACACACCTAGTATACACCGAGAGTACATCTGATCACACCTAGTATACACCGAGAGTACATCTGCACACCTAGTATACACCGAGAGTACATCTGATCACACCTAGTATACACTGCACTGAGAGTACATCTGATAGCACCAGGATATACATACCGGAACCGGGTATATAATATAATGCTAGCACAAAAGCCGGTGTATCAGACAGACTGGCAACATTTCAAAGCATTGAGCAGATGCAATGAATTAACCGGCATCGCCCAGACTCGGCTTTCTATCCTCGGGGGAGAGGGGGGGGGGATAACACATGGATCCTACATCTATATTTACAAACCGGAACACGACAGATGTGTATTTCACCTGATTCACAATAATGATTATTTGAAGGGCAATATAAGCGTAGTTTAATTTTAACACGACATTTGAATACTACGCCACCCGAGATGAGTGCGAGAGTGGAGACTATCAGATGTCTACAGGAAACTCCCCAAGGGAAAGGTAGAACTCCGATCTACACATGATTACGTTTACTACTACGATCGTACGGCCTAAGCCTAAGTTAGATCTACGCATGATTACGTTTACTACTACGATCGTACGGCCTAAGACTAAGTTAGATCTACGCATGATTACGTTTACTACTACGATCGTACGGCCTAAGCCTAAATTAGATCTACGCATGATTACGTTTACTACCACGATCGTACGGCCTAAGCCTAAATTAGATCTACGCATGATTACGTTTACTACTACGATCGTACGGCCTAAGCCTAAGTTAGATCACGTGGCCTAGGCAAGATGGCCAACAGGAAGAACATCGAGCATCATTAATGATCTAGATTATCGAACACTGTATATTCATTTACAATCCTAAATTCCTAATCGTGAAGCATGTTTATTATTTAGGGAACACCTTGGTCATGATAACGTTTTAAGCAATACACCAAGCTAAGTGTTAATAAAGGTTACGGGTCGTTTCGCACCAAAACACGTTCGTACCAACTCCGGGTCGTTTATACTAATAATAATAATGTGAACATTTATATTGCGCCAAATCCCAGCTCGAAAGCAAGCTCATAGCGCTACGTTATTACCCCGGTCAATGGATCTGTGTACACTCAATTTCCTTCTCAGCTCCCTGGGGAGTATACAACGAATCCTAGATACGATCAGGTTCTCGGTCACCCATCCACGAACCAACCGAGACAGAACGTGCTTCACTTTAACCTGAGCGGTCAGCCGTGCAATACACGGGACCATATGCAATGCACGGGTCGTTTCGTCGGAATCGTTTCGCGCTAGTTTCGGGTCGTTTCGTACCAATATTTTTTTATCTATACTTCAGTTGTTGTGATCGACAACAAAAAAAACGTCATTTCATGCGTTCTTTCAATAACGGGCTGGTTTCGTACCATTATTTTGATGCATATTTTAATTGTTGATCAGCTGATCATTGTACATAGCTAATAAATACGAAGAGATATAAATATATACATACGTATTAGATTATTTTCTTACGAACTATTGTTAGCCTGTTATAAGCAAATATCCATTACATATCCACTTACTCGTGATAAAAAGTATCTGTCTTCCATAACTTACATTCAATAACATCATATAACGTGTATAATTACTATGAAGATGTTGCCATCTGAAACAATTGTCGCACTGTAGACCTTCTTGTCGTGGACGAACTTTGGCTTGTCGTGGACGAACTTTGGAAACGCAGGCAATGCAAAATTCCATAGCGGCGGTTGCCATTGTGAAAGTGTAGCAGTTTTATTTTTTCTGTCCGACTTTGTAACCGAATTGTGAGTCGGAAGTAGCATACGGTACTCCAATTTGCTTACTTTGAAAACGGTAAATGGTATTGAATAACCATTTATGTCCGACTGTATAGCTGAATTGTAGCCGGAAGTAACCTATCATACTCCAATTTGTTTACTTTAAAAACGGTAAATAGTAATAGTAACTAAGTTAACTAACATATTGCCCCTATATGTCTGTAGTAGTTGTCGAAACATCTTCAGTGGAGGATTATTGTTGTGAAAACGCGAAACGACCCGGACGAACGGGTTTTGGTGCGAAACGACCCGTTAGTCCAGTGCTTAATAATTGATTAATTTTGGCATTTCCCGTAGCCTATTTAGATTATCCTACGTTTTTGTAAAATGCAATACAACAACATCATAAGGCGAGGCAGACCTAGACTGGTAGCATGTCTCCTTTATATTATTTTTTATTTAAAAACTTTACATAAATTACTTTCTTCATTTTTTTAGATCTAGAATATCTATAATATTTTTTTAATGTATTATTATTTTTATTTTTACTATTCTATCACCGAACCCCTGTGCTTCGTGGGTCTTACGTTCCATAAGTGCAATTAGTACGGAGGCTTAAAGAGGCAAGATCATAGTTGCAAGTAATTTATATATATATATATATATTTTTGTGTGTATATTTTTCTAAATAATATTAATAGTTAATAACAAATATGAAAAAATATATATCCAAACTGTAAGAGTGTATCGTTTATGCAAAGGAGGTATTTTCCCAACAGTGCTCTTTGGATAGGATAGGAAATAAATATATTTCTCGATGACTAAACAAATCTGAAAAAAAATGTCACATGTCGGGGAAAGACTGTTCTTTCAGAATATGCAATAACCCCGATTGTGACCATTATTCCCTATGCAAGTATGATCTATGATAGTCAATAGTACAAATGGTGTGTTTAATAGTACTACTAAAGTACAAGATTTATAATAGATACATATTTAACAGCTTGTTAACACAATTGGCCAGCATATTTTTAATGGAAATTTGAAGAATTCACAATGATAGATGTGAAGTTAAAAATGTGATTGGCGAAATTAATTTCTATTCTATTTCTGACATTACTAAAGTGAAAATTACTTTATCATTGTTTTTCAAATTGAGGCCCCTTTTATTTGGATCACGTTGACGTTGAAGTCAGTGAAGAAAAGAAACAAAAAGGGATCAGTATGCATTGTGATTTATCTCCATTTTCGCCAAAGTATGATGGAACACTCCGGGAAGAGTACCCCGGATTACGTCTTTTAAAAAAAAAAAGTGCATCATAATATTAATTGCATTCTGCTCGTTTATTTACATACAGTTGCCGAGATATTACAAAAATACCTATATTTATTATTAAGAAGATAGGTCTGCATCAAAGAACTCTGAATAATAATAATATAATGGTAATATTCTGTTGTGCGTGCTTCTGTGCATTAGCTCAGATCAAGTTGCTGTAGAAACTGCAGGTGATGGTTTCCTTGTTTTAATAGGACCCAATGTAATGTGAGTCTGTAGTGTCAGTGCTAGACGGTAGTTTCCTTTTCATGAACCAAGACCTGTGTGAAACCAGACTGTTAAAGACTGCTTACAACAACCTCGGCCATAAACACTACAAGTCATGCCGTGGATGGGAATTAATGAGAGCGTGGATATTACTGAATAGTGTTGGGATGTACAATGTAACAAACTTGTTGCACTCGTGATTGACAATAGTCTTTTATCACTCAATACTGTCTTTTCGCAGTAGATATCGCTTTCAAATAACAAGCGATAGCTACAGCAGTAGATATCGTTTGACCCAATTCTTGATTTATTTGATTGTTTATTTGATTGTTGTACCATTTTGATGTCATCGCTACAATTGTGATGTCATCGCTACAATTGTGATGCTATGATGTCACAGTGCAAATGCACATCAGCATAAAGATTTGATACGAAAGTTTTCTTCTTTAATGATTTTTAAATGATATTTGGTGATAAATAGAATCTCACCCTCATGTCTTGGAATATCGAATATATCAACACGAGTCGTGAAAGTTATTAAATCCGAGGCTCCATCAAATATATCAACACAACTCGTGTTGATATATTTTATATCAACACGAGTCGTGAAAGTTATTAAACCCGAGGCTCCCTCGGATTTAATAACCAGTCACTTCTTTAAATGATTTGATGCAACTGCACCACATGATACAGTTCTGAAATGTAGCTAAAAACACATGAACGGGATTGGACCAGCTTGTGGACATTGCTAATATTTTATTACAATGAAATTGAAGACTAAATGGCGGAGACATGTAAATTAAGTTGTGGCACATTGTCCCATACATCGAGACCGATCAGGTTGGAAGTTAAGCATGCTTGGGCCCGGATAGTGCGTTGATGGGGTTCTCGTAAACCTGAGTATCTGATAATCTATAGGATTAGTTCGAGTCCAACACTGACACCATTGAAACTGTTGTGGTGTCACCTTAACCAAGTGTGTGTGTTCGAAAATGCCCCTGTTCACCCATCAGAGAATGTGTACCCGGTGAAGAGATGGCAATGTAAATATTAACTTTCTAAACGCGTACTATAAATATTAATATTTTCACTAGTGCAATAACACAATATATTTTTATAATTGTATTCATACGCGTTATCAAAGTATTTTTGGACCTCCTTTACAGCTTCTTCTTGGAACTTGATTTGTCGAATATGAAGGTAAAACATTTATTCAATTAAATATACAAACATATTTATTAATATTTACACATTTACTTGGAACTATATGTTGTCCGCGTGCTTTAACCCAGTTCCCAAGACATTTATCTATTATTGTGTTTGTGACTGAAAAATTGATAATAGTTTATACAGTTATGTGATAAATAGAATATCGTCATAGAAACTCGGCAGAGCTTCGCATAATATCAGTTTTGCCAACTCGTTTAATAAATTTAGTATTCTATGACCACTCGTGTTAGGTTCTATATATAGTCGTAATTTAGATAGGGGAGTGATTTTGAGCCCGACGGGAGTGAAATTAGCCTAGGAGGAGGGATGATTTGAGCCTAGGCCCAAATTACTCTAGAGTGAAATTTAGGGGGAGTGATTAAGAATTCCTCGTCAGTTCTATCGTCTGCCTGTAATGTCTTCTTAGTTTCACTACTTACATGTGCTTTGCTTCTGCGCATGACTGGATGTGAGAGTTATCACGAAATGTGCATGAAATACAAGAGCTGGGAGCGACCGTCTCAATTTCACTAATATACATGAAGACAACTAGTACACATACACGCAGATAGATGTATGCAAGCGTACGCACAAATGTACATGCACATATAATGGTTGGCGGCAATAAGCTCCGTATTAAGGATAATGACTAGGCAATACGGTGATCCACAGATGAATTGTTTTGGCATGTTTTGAATTATCAAGATCGTTTCACGACATTTTGTCTTGGCTCTAGACTACTGGTCACAGAAGATGTAAAAACCGCAGTTATGCGTATGCTATTTGTACAACAGCATACAGTATGGTATGCTACGTGTGTGTGGGATTGTACGAATAATATATAATAGCCTATAGATACGTGAGGGTGGTATATTGTCAGTGTCATAAAATGTCTAACAAGTCGAAGAAATAGAAGCAGGGATATTATGTTGGCCTATGCAGAACATATTCAATAATAATACTTTGCAGATTTATAATGTATTATGCTCGACACGTGTCCAGCTCTATTTGCTTATTAAGAGCAATCAATACCCAGTGCATTGTGTACGTACCAGCACATGCGGTAGCCTATGAAAGCAGTCACTGTACCTGTTTCTCGAAGATGCTGTCAACGTAGCGCTGATAGGATCAAATGGCGGTAGGTATGTACAGCGTTCGATCGTAACTATTTTGAAGTTTGACGTACGTACGCCAATTTGCAGCTGATTAACTTCCGATTGGAGGATTGGCGGCACTACTCAACTAAAAACGTTTATTGTTCGATATCATATGTATCTGAGAACATGTACATGCCAAATTCGACATGCACACACACACATACACACACACACACACACACACACACACACACACACACACACACACTATATATATATATATATAGTTGTGGTAAGGATAAAAGGTATATTGATAGTGGCCAATATACACTGTGATTTAATTACATATACCGGTATCAGCCGCCGCATGTTCATATATATATA
>JAUTBT010084140.1:0-12540 GCA_032361225.1 Lepetodrilus schrolli | reverse complement strand
TTGAGTACAATTCCATGCTCAAGCTCAAATGTTATATGGGGATTTGTCAACAAAACCTTGAGTTGAACATGAGTTGAACGACTATATTAAATTACAGAGTGGTCAACAATAATGACCGCCTGTTGGTGCCACTTTATCGATGGCCTAAATGAAAATGACCCCACAATATTTTCATTTAGGAAGCCTTCCATTTTAACTTTTAGAAATGAGCAGATGAGTAGGGACATATTAAAACTATTAAGAGTTTTACAAATTTCTTATTGTGATTTCTTACAATTTTCAGGCACAGTACTCCTGAATTCGATCACTATAGACTCATTTCAAGAGCATGTTACATGTTAAACTCATCAAACATAAATATATGCATAGACCTTAGGATATTACATTTGTTTCCTCCTCTCTAAAATTACTAATTGTTTTCACTCAAGTCTTTTGCACAATTAATACCATTTTAAAAATATTTATATTATAGCTATCATTAACTGTTTTGAGTAAATATTATTTTATGTAGAGGGGTGACGGTGGAAAGACAGAAGAGCGGTGTAAGACAGTCGAGTGTATGTCTGAAGAAGTGCATTAGCACGTGCAAATCGAGCCTTTTATGTCTTTTCCACGTCGCCCCTTTTATGTCTTTTCCACGTCGCCCCTCTGTTTAAAATAATATTTTCTCAAACCATGTGATAGCTATTTAACAGATGCTATGTAAACATACTGGATTTTAAAATGTGGTTATAATTAATTTATCACGTAGTACAAACTATCAAATTGTTTTCTTGATTTGTTTTTGTTCATTCCGGAAAGTATTAATAGACATAATCTACCAAATATGGGCATTATATGTGATATCATGAAGATAGTCCACGATGGAAACCTAGCACTCATGTCAGAGAAATTATCTACCAAGGGGAAGTGACTCGAGGATGTTCAGAGTGGGTTGATCCGAATGCTTCCGACTGTTCGATTCACACTCGTCTGTTTTCGGAAGACTTCTACTGAAAGACGAGCGCTATCTTACGAGTATCTTCTATTTTCCCAAGATCAGAAGACAAGCGCAGTCGTTTCAGAAGTATTAGTCTCAGACTAATTTAGACATAGTAGAGTTACCTCGTGTTGTATAACAGTTCCCTTGTGGAGGAAACGAAAACAAACAAAAATAATAACAAAATATTACTTACATTTTACGTTTGGGGAAAAAAATGAGCATTTAAAAAGCATGAGGATTTCTTATTATTTCCCAACAGTCAAATGGAATGAGTATTGATTTTACGGCACTTCTCATGCACAATAGACTTGCGTTGCGTTTTAAGTCTTCGATTGCAGATTGAATCCTACATTACAGTTATATAATTAGTTACTTCTGAAGAATGACTTGGAGTTCTCTGTGCCAGCCATCATTATTGTTTGTTTTTGGGTAGAGATGGCAAAACTGAAAGCATTTTGAAATAAGAACAAAGATTGAAGCGCTATGTAAAATACTTCATTCATGAATGATATGAGTCACGTATAAACATATGATAAAGGTCATGGACATCATTTCATGAAACACTCGTATCCACTATACTACGATACCATAACCCATAGAGAGATCCATGAAATGGTGATGATAAATAGGAATGATATGTGTCGTTGGTTGCTAAGGATGCTTAGGCGGCAGTTTTCAGCAGGGTTTGTCTGTAGGTAGTGTATGTTTCTTCGACTTTGTACTTTCCATGGACTCGGCGTGATGACATCTCTTCCACTGGTAGACCGGATGGGCGAGAGAAACCAACACCAGAGCCAACAAGAAGTAGTTCACCTGCAAGGAAATGGCACAATCGGCTCACCTCGGGACTACTTCCACTTTGCTCCAATAATACCCTCGGCACTCGCAGGAGCAGTAATCTTACCCAGATTCCGGGATAATGGTGATGAGTCGTCGTCAGCCTCACCACTCAGAAGAATGCGCAGATGGCTTATTTTACACTCTTCAGTAAACAATTACATTTTATCATTTGAGAGTGATAAATTACAGTTAGGAATTAACATCAAAATAATTATATGTAATTAGAAACCATAATATGATTATGATTGTCTGAGTATATTATCAACCGATTACGGGAAATAGTGTAATTTATATTAATTATATTTCAACTACTTCTTGATTGTTAGGCAACGGGAACAACTCCAGATATAAGTTTACTGAACTATATACAATTATCTAATCAAAACATGTACTAATATAATCAGCTATTTGAAATATTAATAATAATCGAGCTAGGGTATCACGTGACTATCACGTGACAGATGTAGTTATAATTATGGTAGCGACCGTGAGATTGCTGAGAGGACTGTAAGCCAGTCCCGTAGGTTAGCCGAGTGGGAAATGTTCAAATGGCATAGATGGTTAGCAGTAGCTTAGAGAACGATATAGGGGAGATAACTCGACATACTAGTGTTTAACATTAAATTCGTATATTAGACTTTTGAGGTTGTTTATATTGAAACTTATCAGAAGGCTTCAGCCAATTTAGTCATTCGGAATTTAATGAAATCTTTATTCGATTGGTAGGGTAGATCCAGATCGGCGCTTCCATTAATTTAATTGTTTTAAGTAATGGAATAAGCATGTATACGCACAAGTTTTGTTGACTCGGGTTCAGAAAAATGTTGATTTTAATTTTGATCAATCTGAAATGGATATTTTCAATTAAGGCCAGGGCCAATGTATTCACCTGCTGAAAACCAGCAGCTTCTGACCAGTGGAAGAGAGCAAACTGTAGAAAGGCGAAGATCCCGGCAGCTATGACCATCAGCCCGTACATCAGGCCGAAGTATTCACTGGGAAACCTGGAATAGATAGATAGGTAAATATATAGCCTGTTAGGTATAGGTAGGTTGGTTTGTAGAAACGTATGTGGGTAGGCATACAGACAGACAGGCAGGAAATCAGACAGATATATAGGCCTGAAATGTGTTGCCGTACTTACACTGCGCTGATGAATGCTGCTCCCATACAGTAGAGAAAGGACCTGAAGAAGGTGACGGTGATGAAGGTGACGTACAGGACCTGGAAGGACGGAATCAGACATAGGACCGTCACCAGGAGACCCAGCGCCGTACCCGTCATCAGGGGCATCACCGACGGCATCAGGTCGCGACGTAACGCTGATCTGCTATCTGGGAAGCAAGAGGCAGTCAGTACAGGCCTGGCATACATAACCATCGGTGTACCAAACGTGGTAACTCCAAGGTAACCATGGCGGTACAACTTTAACCATAGTCTACATCATTGGAGATAACAGGTTGGAGATAATAGGGTTACCTCAGAGTTACGCCGTTTGGTACAGGAGTACCATGGACTACCGATTGAACGATAACAAGTTCAAGGGAGATATTCGAAATGAAATATTCGCTGTCTAACCACTAACCACTAAATTAAATTATAGATCCGCTACTACCATTATGAAAATCCTTGCCATTGTCCACCTTTCCTAACAGTAGAAATATCGGACAAAAGCTAAATAATGGAGTACCCTTTGGTTTGACTTCCACTGGGACTTCAAGCTACTCACTGACAGAGAAACGCTTCTGGAGGTCGTACACGAATCCTGCAATCGGAGACACGACCAGACCGGTCATCATCATATACATGGACATGTTGGTGTAGTAGCTCACTGGAAAACAAAGTCAGACATGCGTGTACTAATCCAGCGAGAAGAGGTCCATATACTGAAGAGGATGTGAACTTTCGGAAGGTTTGTAGTACATGCTGCCACTCTAGGTTTGCTTAACCTGTCTGCAAGAATGTTTCAAGCACACTAATTAGTCACTCTAATGCGATGTCATGCATCAAATCTTGTTTGTATCTCGTATATTTTCTCATCCAGGCTAACTAGGGAGGACATTATGCCACAAGAGGACCAACTTGAGCCTTGTCCTAATTGGAGGACCTTGTTGAGGCGGGGGTTGAGAGAGGACATGTGTATCCCAAGAGGACCTACCTTGAGCCTGGCCCTCGAGCAGGGCTTAGTTGAGGAGGGGGCTCAGTGAGGACATGTGCATCGCAAGAGGACCTACCTAAAGCCTTGTCCTCGTACAGGACCTTGTTGAGGAGAGGGTTCAGGGAAGACAAGTAGTAGTAGAAACGGAGCTGGAGGACACTGAACCAGAGGACGTGGAGGAGGAAGGACGAGGACAGGATACAACTCCGCAGGGACGGAAGTTTCGGCTTCTGCAACTCCACAGATGACAGCTGTGGCTTCAACTTCTCCGGGTTCAGGGACGGCGGCAACGAATTCAACGGCAGTGGTGGCCTTGAGATGAAGCCCTTGGGTAGGAAGAAGAAGGTGCTGAAGATCACCATACTGTACATCCCTGTCAGGATGAAGTACGAGTGCTTTATGGAGAAACCGTATTCATACGCGATCTGAAAAGAAAACATTTTTAATTTTATAAAAACATTTGGGGGGGGGGGGGTTTAGAGTTGCATTCAAGACAAATTTGCTCATATTGAAATTAGTGTAAATAATTGAAGACATTTCCTAATATGTCACATCGTACTTTAATGACAAGTTGAACTCCTGCTGAAGTATCATATGCACCACACAACAAACCAACAATGGTCGAACTTCCTCGTACGAACAAATTTGAAATCTGAAATGAAAAATATTATAGTGATACATTTGGAAACCAAACACAAGCATAGGGCTACATGATAAAACAAAAGACTTGTACTTGTTTAGGTAATAATTGGGATGTACATTTCGAACTTCATTTCCAGTGAATTTTAGATTGATTCATGTCAATTCTGAACATGACTATATCAAGTAAGAAAACCATATTCACTCATAGAAAATTTGACGAGCCTTTGACAAACTAGTGTACAGCAATAAAGTAATGATAATTCTAATTAATAATTTAATTGATTTTAAAACGGTATCTACTATTTTACAACCAAATCACATCATTAAAAAAAAGTAATATACGTTATATTAGTAACACAACTCGACAGCAATGTATATACCTGCATGTTCGTCACTAGTAGAGGAATACCACCGACTCCTATTAAGGTCAAGCCGGGGAATATCAACCAAGGAGATTCTGAAAGCACGCAATACATCTCAGGTAAGCAATGGCAAGAACTCTGTTGCCAACCTCAGTATCCCAGCCTTAATACATATATATCACGTTTAAACCGCAGTGAATATATACATGTGACCGAGGAACACCATGTAATTCCAAGCAAATGCAGTTAGCAGTCCAGACAATCGAAGTATCCCAAGGAACCCAAAAGAACCCACGAACACCCCCAAGGAAGACCAGGGAACACACAGAATACCCAAACGAATTCCAAGGAACTATGGTTACCAGTTCACACACTCGACGTAGCCCAATGAACCCCAAAGTACCCAAAAATACCCACAGGAACAACAAGCAACCCAAAGAATACCCCCTAGAAACGCCAAGCAACCCAAAAGAACACCGTTAGGAAGACAAATGAACCCAAAGAATACCCGAATGATACCACCAAGGAATCCGAAGGAACAATCATTTGTTTGAAGAAACAAAAGCAATTAAAATGTAGTATAGCATACTTCTTGTATTTCTGTATCTAGCGTAGTTATATTCAAAGAAGAAAACGTGCTTATGATTGGAGCCTTTAGGTCGATATGTTTCATCAAAATATATCAACTCAAACATTTCAAATAGTTTTTGTTACTTCAAACATACGATGTATCATTCATTTTGGTTCCTCGGGGTATCATTGGAGTATCATTTTGTGTTCGTTGTGGTATTTAAATACATAAAATACAGTCTGCAACCGTCAAAAAATTATTAAACCTTTTATTAAACTTTTAGCGATGAACGACCATATTTACTACGATAACCACGATAATCACAATAACCACGATAATCACGATAACCATACCTTTGGATACGAACGCCGTCATCAACGTCCCGGATACAAACACCAACCTGAAATAACCAATGGGCTTGTATTTGGCAATCATCGGTAGACCCTTCCACGTCCCTCTCGTAACCACTCAGAGACAATATTGCTCTCGTAGTGATCATCGAGAAAGATCTCTTAGCGTATACGGGAGCTTAATGAAAGGGTGCCATGGAATCTATGTTACCTATTATGATCGCATTCAAACTCAGGTCCTTTGGTTCTCATAAAAAAAATTGCACCACTAAGCTACCGCCCATCCACTTTTACTTATTACTATATCATTTTGTATATTTCATGCTAAAGAATCGTGAAAGCGGTTCTAAACCAGAATTTAAAATAAAAATCATGAATATCACAAAATGTAGTCACGTGCATTGGCATTCGGATCTATCGAGCGACATCACGTGATTCGGTTATCGAGTGTACAATACAAAAATGTATATTATAATAAAATAGTATCTCTTGAAAGTATAAGGTTTATTTGAAATGGCAACCTTCATCACTATAAAACATTATTGTAAAATTATTTTTGATTACATTGATATCACCCTGGTAACGCGCGTCCCAAACTTGAAGTTAATTTGCCCGAACGCTGCACACCCAGCTGAATAGACAGATGATCCTACGGTGAATACCAAACTAAACCTGGCGTCCTGCTCAACGCAGTAAATCGACGTCGTATTTCCTACAACACCATCTGTAAATGGAATGAATAATGACTGAAAATGTGAATATCATATAGTAAACTCAACGAAATAAATTAAGGGCCTGCAGATTTTCTTTTGTGGGGATTCCGAAGCTTCTTAACAAATTTCAGAACTTGAGGAATCTGGTGCCTTTCTTCTTGCAATGCGTCTGCAGGTTCTTCAAGAGTACCTGGAGCCTGTAGACGCTTGGAAAAGCTTCGTTGTTAAAATAATATAGAGCTAATGTGTTATGTTCAAAAAGACTACTGGCTCTTAATTAAACTTGTTGAGTATAACATGTTGCATACTTTTCCATCTGTAATCGGTGCAATCAAATGAAGCATGAATGAAAACACACACAAAAAAACGTTCTACAACGGTCAAATCTCTGTTCAGTATATAGTATATATGATACGTAAAATGTACTTTGCATTATTATTTATTCAAGTCACAAAATATCGTCGATATTTATTATTGTATGCCTTAAATAACCAGTGGGTAAGAAAAATGAAATGAGTATTGCATCCTCTGAAACTAATCGTGTGTGATAACAGAGTTGTCGTACCTTGCATGATTCCGGAAACATTCAGAGGCAAGTCTCTGGTCGACTTGGTCACGTGACCCCCGTGTTGACACAGGTCAGAGTAAACGTTTTTGTCCTTGAGGATGAAGACGAGGGATCCCCAGCCATACATGAGGCCGCCGAACATCAACGTTTCCACCATTGCCCAGACGACGACCAGGTAGCGCAGTGGGCCTCGCCTGTTCATGGCGGAGGTTCTAGAAGAAAATCACCGAGAGTTTGTTTCCCCTTAGGCCTCTCTCTTCCGTGAAAGATTAAACATTTTATTTTCACAAGTGTATACATGCACTAATAATACATGAAATAATTAACTTTCGTTATGTATTTAGGCGAATCAATAAATTTAGGCATAAATATCTGGAATCATGCTTAGCGATTGATGATTGTTAGTAAAGTTTCTGGCTAATAGGAGCAGATTCCGGTATTCTTATAGGCCTATAGTTTGGCAGGTAATGTTACAAACCCCTGTTTTGTACTGTTACTCAAAAACTATTTAACGCAGATCACTCAAATTTGGCACAGAATTAGGAAGTACCTGTACCAAACCAATTCCGATATTACAACTTCGTAGATCGCCGAATAGAAATTCTGTCTATTTATTTAACCTCTTACTATTTCATATTTTTGCCAAATATGGAGAGGGGTGCCGTTCTATCATGTAACAGCGATTGTCATATATTCGAACATCAATGACAATTAGTCACATGACAATATTATGATTTATTCCTGAAACATATATCGTTATTAACAGTTATATCACGCAGGTTTTATTTTTGTAGATGCATACTATCTCATTAATAAACTGTACTAATATATTCAATTGGAAAACGCTCACAAACGCCCATTTATCCATATTCGAGTATACATGCACGAAGCGTACTTGTCATGCTTTATTAAACTCTCAAAATATGTCATCATGAACATTGTGAAGAAGTATGACAGTTCGTGCAAAACAGAAGATGCGTTGGTATCAAAACGTGCATAGAATTCTTAGAGGTACAATTCGTGAACTTAATAGTATTAAGGGGAAATAAATATATGGCCAACTTGTAAGTTGAAATATGTTATAATAAATGGGTCTGTGTGCACTTAATTTCCTTCTCAACTCCCTGGGGAGTATATAACCCAAGCTGTCGTTCAATGCGTTAAAAGGTTAGCATTCACATGTCAATCCTCATGCACACATTCTAAGAGGCATATTCGAACTAAGCCATAAAGTGACACCACAAGTTTTTCAGCGTGTGATGCAGTGTGGGTTAGGAACGAATCCTAGATACGATCAGGTTCTCAGTGTGGGTTAGGAACGAATCCTAGATACGATCAGGTTCTCGGTCACCCATCTACGAACCAATGTATGTGCTTCACTTTAAACTGAGGGGTCAGGCGTGCAATGCACTGGACCATGAGCTATGACCTCAAGACACACAAAACTTTCCTTGCTTAAATTTCTTCTGAGATAACCCTTATTCCTGATGAATCTCACGTGACCAATTGTCATTGATGTTCGAAAATGTAAATCATTGTTACATGATAGAACGGCACCCATCCGCATATTTAGCAAAAGTGCGAAGTAAAATAGTAATAGGTTAAATAGACAGAATTTCCATTCAGAGATCTACGAAGTTGTAATTTTGGAATTGGCAGGGTGTATGTATTTCTAACTCTGTGCAAACGTTCAGTGACCTGCGTTAAATTGCTTTTGTGTAAGGATACAAAACATAGGTTTGTAACATTACCTGCCAGACTATACGTGGTCGGCTTCCTACGGTTTTGGTTTATTCTATGTTTTACAGAATTAATTCAGTTCAAAGTAGGCAACAATGAAATTTGGAAATGTTAACAATAGTTAAAGCGACATTGCACATGTTGGGGATGATACATAACAAGAACCTATTGGGGGTTTTCACGAAAACATAAAGCAAACTCGGCTATGACACCCGTGTAATTTATTAAGTGAAAAAAACACGGGCTCTATTTAAATGTATACGAATACAAATATTACCGTCAACCGACTTTCCTTATAGTCCGTGCGTGCAGATGAACTCCACCCGTGACCTATTCGCGCTAGAGTCCAACTATAGTAACTATATACGCTTCATCCGGGTTCCCTGTGTCGTCGCAAAAGCTAGCCCCAGGCAAGGACCACCTCATGGCGGCGTGCTGATGGCTGGCGGACGAGGTATCTTTACTACAGAAACACCGTTAGTCTAGCTAACTGAGGAACCGTCAGAATATACGGAGGTTTACTGCGGCTAGGGTACAACGTGAAAGCATGGATTTTTATATTTAGCATAAATGACGGTCCAATAGTTTGTAGATTGGACATTGGGGTAGCTTTTGCGACGACACAAGGAACCCAGATGGATACGCTTGACCTAGATTTTGTCACCGACCGCTGTCCCGTACAATAGTTGACTGACAAATGTATTGTTGTGGACATATATTTATTGCAACTTGTATACTAAGCCAAACAAAATAATTTGATTTGGACTAAATGAGACTTTGAAGATTTAAGTTAATAATCAATTAATCAATCTTTATTCTCCACCACCCACGGTGGCATAAGATAATATACACAATAATAATACATAACATTTCAACAGAACTGCAGTTTTCTGTTATGTTAATTATTTGAGCTTAAGTGACGCAACATCAAACACTATTGTTTCTCATCACTTTATTTGGGCAATTACTCAGTACGTCGACGGTGAGTTGAAGTCAAAACTGGACCTAGGTACCGGGGGCGTCTAGCACCAAGACATGCCGAGTGCGACCGACTCAGAATGATTTGCGGGGTGACACAACTCTTAAACAATACCGAGAGACGATTATTGGGCGATGACGCCGATTGCCGATTGTACATCATCCATACCTGACGTCACTCGCTTTGCTCCTGATCGTGGACGATCTACTGTTGGTTCTTGGCTGAGTACACGTCTTTAGAGTATGTATCGCTTGTTGGCTGCAACCATAAACATGCTTGTGCAGATTCCTACCTGCGCATGGCGCGCCCCCGGTCGATAATCGACAGTCTAAGAATTTCAAAATCGTTGTTTTTCTTTGTTCCATGAACGATATGCGTATTCTCACGTGAATGTGACGCCCATGAAATTATCACGTGATCTTCTAAATGCCCATATAATGCTTTATACAAAATTGTTTAGGATACTAGTAACCGAGTATTTAGTGCTTGAATAGACATGGCTAGACATACATGTACTTTACCAATAGATAGATTTTAATATGCAATAGTTTCTTGTGACTAACTCTGTAATAACATCAAGTGTGTACTCAGTATATATTATCAAGATATGGGTTAGAGAGAGTAAGTACTTATTAGAGTAAGTACTTATTACACCACTAATAGATGTTTTATTTAATCATGTTCTATAGACACCCACATACAAACTTTCGTTCTAATCTACCCGTACGGATTGTGTTTAACTATAAATCTTTATTCAAAATAGAGTTCAGATGCCTTCAATATACTTATGTCTCTGACATTCATACAAAGCAAAGTTATATGATATTGTGTGATTGTGTGTGTGATTGTGTGTGTGATTGTGTGTGTGATTGTGTGTGTGTGTGGTGTGTGTGTGTGTGTGTGTGTGTGTGTGTGTGTGTGTGTGTGTGTGTGTGTGTGTGTGTGTGTGTGTGTGTGTGTGCGTGTTTCCTCTAGGCACCCAAATAGAATTATACGCTGATCATTATTCGGAGTAGGCTGTATCAACCGAACTAGTTGCTCGAGTCATTTAATTCCCTCATCCTTCTTAACTCATACCCATGTCCAATTCTTCCTTATTCGTACGCTACTGGTTAACACTGAATCTGTTCTCGAGGACATAGAAATACGTGCATTTTAATTTATGCTACACGTTCCTACCTCGCGTTCATTTAACATCGCGGACGTTAATTTTACTATCTAGAGTATATTAATACCATTCCTGTAACAGCGGACGTTTGGAGAAAACACTAATTCTCTCTGACTTAACGCAAATCTCATTAAAGACAACAACAATAACAACAGCAATAACAATAATAATAATATATATTTATAATCCTCGAAAGTATACTCACAACGTTAAATCAGTGTGCACTCACTTTCCTTCTCAACTTCTTGAATGGTACGTACACAACCCAAGCTCCTGTTTTCCATAGCTAGAAAGTCAGGCTTCGTTTTACCATCTCATCCTACCGGGTAGCCATTCCTAGTGGGTGAACACATACATTTTCGACGTAAGTTACTTGCCCGAGGTGGCACCACAAGTTGTTCAGCCTATCTCAGTGCGCGACATGAAAGACTCCTAGTTGCTCTCAGGTTATCTCAAGCTGGCATCTAACGTTCTATCTATTGACCCTTACTAACCTGATTTTATTATGAGTGGTTAACGCTCATGGGACATACTAAACTCCTTTTTCATATGCTAACTATAGCAGGCCATCCATTGGTATAGGAGTTCCCACCCACTATTTAGTTCCACGCCTAAAACTCCCATAGTTCATTAAAAGGAAAGGATTGTGATTGATCCCACTTGGTGAAATGTTTAGTGTTCACTTGGTGTAATATTTAGAGTTCACTTGGTGTAATGTTTAGTGTAATATTTAGTGTTCACTTGGCGTAATGTTTAGTGTTCACTAGAACGTATTCATTAAAAGGAAAGGATCGTGATTGATCCCACTTGGTGAAATGTGTAGTGTTCACTTGGTGTAATGTTTAGTGTATGAACGTATGGATGATACTGAGTTGCAACAATTTATGGACCCAAGTAAGTTTAGATAAACATATTTATATATATTATCACCATATCATCGTGTTGAAATGTGATTTTATTTCAACAATTGAATACTAGTAAGTGGATCAAAATTATGATATTATTTTCGAATTCAGATTTTAGTTATTTTCAACAAGATGACTAACATTGTGGTCCACGTTCATTGCATCATTAAATTCAGCGTTATTGGAATAAGATTTATTTCTTGGCTAAATTGATCTAATTGTTGCATTTATTATCTATATGTTATGGTGGAAAATGGTACGTGTACATGTATAAGCAAGAATTAGACAACAGCTTTACGCCTTTAATGAAGCAAAGAATTGTATATCACGCAGATCATGCCTTTTAGTTTATTAGTCAGGTGGCTTAGGTAAAAAAAATCGTGACACGCTGGATTAAAGCATAAAACTTTGCACGTTGACCGGGAATAATTAGTATAAACATAATCAGTTGTGGTGCGCGGCATTGGTGCCCTACTTCTCAAAATCTAAGATGGCCGCCGAAAATACAAATAATCATATAAAAATAAAAATAAATCTAATATACCTGTCCACTTCATCAAAA
>JAUTBT010084139.1:0-12541 GCA_032361225.1 Lepetodrilus schrolli | reverse complement strand
CAATATCGCGTCAGAAAGGTAACTTTCACGAACATTGATGCCGGGCCCCTGGGGCGGGATTTGAACCTGGAACCTTGGCTCCGAAGTCCAACTGTTCTATCACTGCGCTACCACCCGCCCCCTAAGTCTATGTACATTCACCAGAATCTGACATTCTGTAAGAGGATCGGCTGTCCATCATACCTGCCAGTGTGTCTGAGTACCACGTATCCTAGGCGACGCAAATGGCAGTATGCCTGGTACTCCTCCAGGCTGACCTCTGACCCCAGCAGGCGCACATACCCTTCCTGTATGCTGACAGGAACTCCACCATAATACACGTCCAGCACTGTCTGAAATACGACAAGACACTCATCTGAAACAATGACATTACCATGATTACAAAATACCACACAATGCTGACATTACAGTAATACACCTCCAGCATCACCTCAAACTACACTGATTTTACATTACAATACATGCAGTGACAACATAACAAAACACAGACTTACAGTTTCCATCAAAAATAGTGCTTCCTCTGGGTATAGCCATTTTCTGCTCTGGTCGACAAAACCCATATTCGTCCAAAATTTGCCCTGTCAACATTAAAACTAAATATAATAAAAGAATAGTCCAAACGATTGCAAATCAAAATACACTCACAATTAGAAGTAACATTTAGAATGTATTAAACTTGAAATGAACTAATGTTGTTTATATTATCACTATTCCACTTAAAAGACAAAACAGACTAAGAACATGAGGGAACATGTCATCCAGATGCGACTACAATTTTATTTTACAATATCATTACTAGACTTCAAGGATGAAAACTGCATTCCCATGATACAGACAGCACATCCAATCAATATCGCATCAGAAATGTATGTCAATAGTAGTCTAGAGCTGTCCATGTACTGACAACAGTAGTCTAGAGCTGTCCATGTGTACTGACAAAAATAGTCTAGCGCAGTCCATGTACTGACAATAGTAGTCTAGAGCTGTCCATATACTGACAACAGTAGTCTAGAGCTGTCCATGTACTGACCACTTCTTTGTGGAACTCCACCAACTGTTTCTCTGGATTCCATGTCCCCTGCACCAGACTCCCACTGTAGAATAACCATAGAGAGAACCAGTCATCAGAAGCAGTAATGAAGTATAAATACATTATGTACATTTACACTGGTGTACTGAATGTGCCAGCAATTACTCTCCATGTGTTCACCTATTCACAATCTCTCAATGTTTACTCAGTCTCTATATGTTTTCTCACAGTCTCTCTATCTATTCAGTGTCTGAATGTCCACTCAGTTTCATCATATCTACTGACAGTCTCTCTATCAGTGTCTCTCTGCTCAGTCTCTCTACATCTACTCACAGTCTCTATCGTCGCAAATGAGTGAAAGATTCCCGCAGCGACGTTAAACTCCATAATCATCACTCACAGTCTCTATACGTCTACTCAGCCTCTCTACGTCTACTCACAGTCTATGTCTATTCAGTCTCTATACATCTACTCAGTCTCTATACGTCTACGTCTATTCAGTGTCTCTATACATAGTCTCATATCTACTCACAGTCTATGTCTATTCAGTCTCTCTACGTCTACTCAGTCTCTCTACGTCTACTCACAGTATATGTCTATTGAGTGTCTCTATACATAGTCTCATATCTACTCACAGTCTCTCCACCCTCGGTTCTCCCAGCACTGCGGTTCTCTCCTGATGAAAGACCTCCAGACGTTTCTCCTGCATCCACGTGTTGTCTGGTGCATACTCCTTGGCGCCGCCCCTCGGAGGTACGGTCTTGTCCAGATGTCGGCACTGCAACAACTTGTCAGCACTGCACATAGAATGTCGATAAAAACCATGTTATTGCCCATAACAAAATAACAATTGGAACATGGAAAGGGATTGAGTACAATGAAATGCTGCACTAGTCTCACCAGCTCACATAATAACATTCTTATTCATTTACCTCACAGAGGGGTGCTATAAAATTTCACCTTTCATAATGTTTGAAAACATTGTTGGGGAAAAAATGTTGCATTTGAACTTCATAGTTGGTCCAAAAGCATGTCTAAATATGTGACTGTATGCTTTAATTTTACACATAACTAATAATTATGTCCAGTCCACCCAGCTGTGAATGGCTACCCAGGATGAGGCTGGTTTGTTGGCCAAAGAAAAATGTCTGGATTTATCTACATCATAAGCATGATACAATTTTAAGCCACTGAAAAGATTCCGTATTATTAATGGGTTTTTTTCCAATAATACCTCAGAGTGGCCAGCTTCTGCCAATTAAGATTTTTGTCATTACAATTACTGTCAACTGTATCATGTATATATTGGCAGGAATAACAATAATTGCAATTATGCTAAGATGACCATAAAATATATTTTATTGCGGGAAAATTACACGTACCTGTAACCTAAAAAAAATATGTGGGGGCGAAATGTCCATCCAAAAAATTAGGTGGAGGTGAAACGTCTGGGGGCGCAATTTAATGGGGGCGAAAGGTCTGGAACCCGTTAAAAAGGGCATTAAGCTCATATCTACATTTTATAATGTTTCACTTTGTTCGATTGCATACTTGTTTGCTGATGGCAATCATACCAATTCTGCCGGATATAACAAGGGAAGTGTCAGAGGTAAAATATATCCGACAGGTGGCGCTTTAGTAAGTAGTACGAAAGTTGGGATACCCCGAAATTGGGACACTACACGGGTATGAAGATATTTCTGCGATTGCTACAGATTAAAAAGTAACAAAATCAATGATAATGACGTCACTATACTACTCACCACAACACTTTATTCTTTGACATCATGATTATATAAGATAATTCCAGCAAATATCTGATGAAACAAACAAGATCATAACAAGAAGATTGTCATAACATTCCTTGTGGGCGCAGACATGTTTTGCATACCCGGATTTAACGCATGCGCAGTCGGAACTAACTTCTTAATAGCGGAATGTCAATGTAAACTGACAACAACAGCAACAACAACAGCCACCTTGTATACCAATAACTCATAAGAACATACTGCAAATTATATATGTCGTGCAATCTAGATGTTCATTAATAATGGAAAGTAAGTTTATCACCATTTTACGCTTGTAAATATTAGTTTGCTATCAAAGTTATGGATCGTTCGGTTTTCGATCACGTTGATACTGGGGTTGAGATTGAGCTAGGCTGATGATATTGATGTTCATTAACTTTATTCCCGCTAGAGATAACTATATTTGACCCACAAAACGCTGATTTTGATCAGACTATGCACATATTTAAGGACTGTAGTCTAGATAGGATATACTTTATAAAATGTTGGCCTTTCGTCTCCTTACGTCGAGAACTACTTTTATGGGATAGTTACCACATTCCGTGGCACCCCAGTTTCCATGTTATTTACTAAAATGCTACTTCCGCTTCCTAACCTCAAAGAATCGTGCCACCTCTCAGATATATTTGACGTATGACACTCCTATTCTATTATGCAGAACCGGTAAAAATAGCAGCAGCTAATGTCATTTTTAACATGATGTAAAAAAAACTATCAAATAAATAGTTGTAAGCTCTAAAAAATATGACAGTCACCATGGTCACATAGTCTGTTCAGTCATGTTTAGCATCATACATCATGTAACCTCAACACACTGAATGGAATGTCTCTTGTCGATATCAAAATATATGGAATCCTGTTTGAACTATTTCTTACATTAATTTTGTAATTTTAAATATATAATAATCATATTTATAATAAAAACAATTATATTATAGAAATATTTTGGTATTAATCATGTCAAATTCATCATTTTACAGATGACATTTAGAATTTATGTTAATATTTCTGATTTAAGTGAAATTGACCATATTTGAACTATTTTGTGGTATATTTGTCCTCTGGAATATTGTCATTTACAGTTTTAAAAAAATCTCCAACATGAACTGTGATACCATGGAAAGCCATCACACAATGGTATGGGTATGGTCAGGGGAAGGCTACATGGAAACCGATATCATAAAATGTCAATTTGCCTAGCCCTGCAGGGTTTGCACCAAGCAATTACTCGAAACTTTTAAACGTGCACATAATCTCCTCAGTAGGTGATCTTGGAGGATTTGTTAGTTCAAACCCCTCATCATGCTAAATAGATCAATGTATCCATCCATATATATCGCCACTTGAGGATTTCTTTTTCTCATTTATTATTTTATTTTGCACGCCAAATGAAAAAATCTGGGTGCCTGAACAAGATACACACACATTTTATATGCACATTTTTTTTTTTAGATTTGGCTATGCTAATGGCTAGGGATAATGCTGCAATATACTCACTTCACTGGCCATAATCATCATGTGAAGCTTATGTTAGCAGTTTCCATTCCAACTGACTTTTGCGGGCATAATCAATCTGAAATTTCACATGTCTGAATCTGCTTTTTGGTTGATATGTGAAAAACTAAAATAGATTGAAAATTGTCAGTGTGAATATGGCTAACCGACAGAAGAATAAGGTTTACAATTTGTACGTATATTATTATTTGTTACATAACAAACTATCCAAGTTTTTCTTCTGTTGGATAGCTATAATCACAAACCGATCCATTGACCAGGGTAATGTATGTTAACACCACAGCAGCATGTTGGAAGAGGGTACCTTCTTAATCTTTATACAAACCTAGTTTTTGAAATATATCACTTTAGGTTTAGTGTTGTCATGATTGTTCATTTATTTTTATTTCAGATAGAAATTAATGTATATAGTTAAAATTCAGCAAATCTACAGCATATACAATTCATTACCACAATACTAATTAAATGTAAAGCTATTTTGTCTTTTATTTTTTAAAGATTTATGCAACATGTGCACTATTATATTCTTTTCAATTTTTTTTCATAAAGCAAGCAACTCAAGAAGAAAATGGGGCAAAGAACAAGAAGTGCAAATGCCAATCAATGTAAGTTTGGATTTTTAAAAAATCACAAAGTTACAAAATATTTGTTTATGAAGCTAGCTTACTTTTCTATTGCATTCTAATTGTATATTAAACAATGAGAATTTTAGGTAAGGTTTTTACACTCGTATGTCAGTAAATACAGTGCACAGGAACTAGTGGTCCTCAATCAAAAGACTGATAGTTAAACTGACAAGTTGCAGGTGTTTTAAGTGGGCTCTTAACCAAACCATTCCTGGTGGTAGCTTTATGTACATCTTCTCTATGTTTGTCTACTATTCTCTATGTTTGTACATGCTATCCTGTATGTTTGTCTGCTAATCTCCAGGCCCGGGCGGTCAGGGAGGAGATATTTCCACATCATGAAGAATACCTCCTGCTGCTACAAGAGAAGAACAGGTAAGAGTTCCCTCCTCTTGAGCCATCTTATGCTGTGGTGCGTTCAGCCTACACTACACGCTGTTCACCCAGTATACATAGTACTATGTAGTACTACCTTTTATTATATATATATATATATATATATATTTATATATATGGTGGTACTACTTTTGCTATTTTCAGATGGTGTGTCTGAACAAATGACGTTGAATGTACAAAGATATTAAAATCGCGTGTCATCAGATATCAATTTTCTTACACCACGTAGCACAGTGCGTACAGTGTTTGAACAACACAGGTTTATTTGTTAGTCATCAGTTGTTCATCAGCTGATGTTCATAGCCAGACGAGCATGTGTGTGCAAAGATGGAGTATCAGAGTTATCTCTATTTTGTCATACTTCCACTGCAATGCTCAAGTTTGAACTCTTTCGTGACAAATCACGGATTATGTCATTGTTGGGCCAACAACCCTCCACTATCCCACACGGGCAAACATGTTTTGACATAAACAATATGAAAGCTTTGTGAAAATAACGAAGCATCGGTATTGAAGATGTGTGCAGTGATCATTTATCTAACAAGAGTTGGCTCCCTTTGACCACTGACACTGAGAGTAACCGGCCTTGGATCAAAATTTTCCTCAATAAGGCGAATGTGCATTGATGTTTTAAAAAATAAATCTGAGTTCTCTACTTGTTTCCATGGTAAACACTAAATATATTGATTCATATATATCTAGCTTGTAGTCCAAATGCTAATCGTTAATTTAATACCATATATGTGTATATACTATTGAAATTCATAATAACAGTACTACCATGAAATGTGCTGAAATTGCCGGTACACAGTGACTTCATTGCCAAATAGGTGCAGTATTGAAAGAGTTAAAAGACTTGATGAACACTATCACAATTTATTGTTATTAAAACAAATTTGAATTCACCATTCCGTGATGATTTTAAAGTCATATTTCTCTTGAATCCAAGGGAATATTTATTTGTGAATACGCAATGAAATGTGCATCAATTGGTCTAGCCTTTGTATTCATGTATGCATGGGTTGCTCTATAGTCTCAACTGATGGAAAACGAACTGCAAAAAAGTTAATCAGCTGGTCATTTCAATGTCAGCTTTGGTAGTGTAATAAATAAAATACTAAACAAGCATCTGTGTGATACCATTTTTATGAAACTCGTGAATAGTTTTGGTATCTGACTCACTTTCCCTCGTGAGATACCTAAACCATTCACTTGTTTCATGAAAATGGTATCGCACAGAAGCTCGTTTAGTATTCTCTATTTACTATGGGTTTGGATCCCATAGTGTTTAGTAGAAAAAGCATGAAGCGAACGTTTAGTAGAAAAAGCATGAAGCGAACTTACTGAATGCATATGCAAATAGATTTACTGCCAGTTTGCTGGAGTGTAGTGTAGTGAAATGTAGTGCATCCTGAATGCAGCCCAGGTCTTCCAGATATTGACATAGGTTTTCTTAGATTAGAACCAGTTGTATGAGTAGCATGAGAGAAAGCATTGCCAAAATTCATTTCATTGTCTGTACTTCCTGAAAGTACATTATCACTCATAGCAACCTCTTTCTGTTTTATACAAGTTTATTTTCCCATTGGAACAATTTTATTGTTGCATCTTAACATGTAGAATGTTAATTGTTATATGTATTCCTTTTCATTAAATGTTGGCAGTTAACATGGAGAATATGCAATTTGATTCAGACTGATCAAGAAGTTGCGTAAGAAGAACCGCAGTCAGATCAATCTAGAACAGAAGGAGCAGGGCTTTGCGCTGTACGTCAATGGCGCCAACGCTGATCGTGATCCGCCTACAGCGCCATCTACATCCAAGAACAGCAGCAAAACAAAACTACCTAAGACCGCAGGTCAGTGGAAGTGGAAGTGATCGTATTGGTTGGAAATATTACTTTTCTTTTCATTGGTGTAATGTTCTCAGCTGATTTTCTATTTAATGTGTTTACATGTGTGTGTTTTCCTGGCTGTTGCCTACAGAGACACGCCGTAACATCTACCTGACCCCATGTGACCTGTCTGAGTTGGAGGCAGATGAGAGACGACGACATCAGCGATCTCAGACAGCGCCGACCAAGTCTCGCAGGAAAGGCTGGAACATGGAATCCGTGGACATCACCACGGCAGGGGGAGATAAGCACAAAATCAGTGCACCAGGTATGTGATAACGTCATATTTTATGTATTGTTGGGTTCATGTCGATCATTCTAGTAATATGAATGAACGAAGTTAAAGAGATCAACTGGCAGCTTAATAGTAATAAATTACAGATTATCTAAGTTTCATTCGAACGTGGAATTGTCCTTCTCACATAATTAGACTATATAAATAATGAAATTTCCATGTTTATTTGATCTGTTGAAGTCTGAATCACTTGCAATTCTGTTAACATTTTTGATGCAGCCAACATGACAGGACGATATGAGGATGACTTTGAAGTTGACGACAGTGGCGACTATCACAGCGACGACGACAATGACCGAGAACAGGTGGGAATAGTTTTCAAATTCCAATTTTTATAACATGTAGACTGGGACCAGATTACATTGTATAGAATTCTTCCCTGCAAATATTCCACAGTACTTTCTGGCGGACTCCGACAGTGATATTGAAGTGGACGCCAGTGGACAGTCGTACGGCGGCAGTCGACCAGGCAGTGCACGCAAGACGAGCTACCTCAAGAAGAAGGTGGCGCAGATACGAGAGGAGGAGAAGAAGAACCGTCTGACCCTCACTCTGGCCGACGTCCGGGTTAGTGTCCAGTCGGGATGCTGGTCTTGATATGTTCACATGCTATACAAGTACTCAATGTGATTAGAGCTGTCTGGGCAGGTAGTGGCATATGGGTAGGTATCTCTTCGGACTTCAGAACCAAGAGTCCCAACTTCGAAGCCATCCCAAAGATCTAGCATTAATGTCTGCAGAAATCTGCTTTCGGTGTACTCTTTCTAGGATGCACTGTGCACTGTCGCAGTATAATTACCTTTATGCATGTACCAGTCAATACTAGCAGGTTTACAACAATACTTGGGTGCTACATGTGTTGCAGGCTTTCTCTTGCTGTAACCAAAAGCATGATTGGAGTGAAATAATCTTGCAAGTGGCTCCAAACTCCAACTTTGAAATTGAAAATAACTGAGACACTGGGCGGGTTTTATTTCATTATTTAGCACATATAGGAGACTGTATAACATAGCAGCTAACAAACTATATGTTCTCTTGTGTTTGTACAGAAACTTCGTCAGAGTCTGGAGATGAATGCTAGTATCAGACAGTCTCTGGCTATGGATGCCAGCTCTGTGAGTCTCATTGCTTTTTGTATTCTAAGTCTAAATACATTCTGATGACCTGCTTATTGTGGTCTCGTTTTTTTTCAAAGTTCCATCATCCAGTAAATGATGGTGTCTTTTTTAGTACTGTACTCTAAAATTGCATCTCATCACTGTAAGAGTGGCACCAAACAAGGTTTGTGCAGTGAGTCTGTTAGATGACTGCTAATACTGTGTTGTTGATAAGCCTTTAACATACATCACCTCACGTGACCAATGCTCATAGCCGGCAAGTGTGCTGTGAACTTCACAACATTATCCATTTAGTTTCTCTCAAGATTTTTTGTAGATCTTGTTTTTACTCATACCTCTACATTATCACGAGTCTTTATGAATACTCAAGCATATCTTCATTGTTATGATTGCATTTGCCTACCAGGGCCTCCTACCTCCACTTTCACACAACCCCTACAGGGCCCCTCAGGAACATGTGGATATGGGATTGGAGAAGGTTTGATGTTCACTATCGGCATGATATTGCTTGAATGTAGACGGTGTACAGATATGTTAATCCAGCTAGGGTGTAGTGCATGTTCTCTATTTGCCTGCAATGCAGTTTACCTATACTTACAACATGTACAACAATGTAGGCTGCTAAATAACATATTTGAAATGGAGCATGTCGAAATTGAATGTAGTGAGCTGGTTCAGGAAGAATAGTAAAATCTGACAAAGGAACTTGTGTGATTTATTCTCTATTTAAAGGCATATCACGGTTTGTTGCCATGTTTCTTGGTCAAACATATTTTGCCTGACAGTATGTACATTTGATTTGTCTATTGTTGTATTTTAATTTTACATTTTTTATCTTGCGATGATAAAAAACAAAAAATATGAAAAAAATATGAAACTATTGAAAACCAGTGGGACCTGTGGAAATGTAGCGTGTTTCCCAATATACTTGTGGATACGAATCAAATGTACATACTTTCAGGTAAAACATGAAATATGTCAACAAACCGTGATTGTATGCAGAATAATGGCATGCATATTGTATGTGGATGGAGTGTCCACTGTCTGATCATGGTATTAAGTAGATGTAATATCCATAATGGTACCTTTAGTTTATGTATTGACTAACATCATGCATGATACTTAGAAAAGTAATCTGGCTGCATGGCTTAGTAATGGTGGGCTGCATTCTGTGACATCCAAACAGCAAATATTATTACATTATTAAATCATGGGTATACTGTGACATTTGACTATTTGAATTTTTTGTTTGCGTTCCTTTCCCTTCCAGTTTCTGTTCTTATTGTTAAATATTATGTTTATTGTTTATGAATTACAGTACTGGTGCCTTGATTTCATAATTTCTTTCAGAATGATGCATGAATATCAAGGAAACATTTCCTTTTTAACCCAATGTATATACCGTTAGCTAAACAGAAAGTAGACGTAGAAAAAACACTGTCATATTTCAGTTTAAATTAGGGGGATAAATTTGTAGACAATGTAGTGGGCTTATAATACAGAATAGGCCACTTTGCTTATCGTTTGAAAAAGGGTAGTACCCCACGATATATGGTAAGACAATATATTTGTATGGGATACCATAAGTATGGCCTTTGACCCAAAGTACAGCCTAGGCTTACACTGTGGGGATATGTTGCCAAGTCTAGTATACATGTTCCCCCAAGTACAGAATATGTTCTTAAACAGATTTTATGCTCCCACTATGAGAATGCATTTCTGTTTGGTATTAATTTTTTAAGCTCCTGTTATATGTGCGTTGACTTTATGCGGTTTTATTATGGAATCAAAAGACTGATTTCAGTTCTGTGCTTGAGAATGTTGAAATAACATAAAAACTCAATCTTTGGGAACTCAGGCCACAGTTATTTCATTCAATGGTTTACGGATCTGCCAACCTGATTTTTACCAGTTTAGATAATACAAATTATTATTTTTATTATATTCCACCGACAGTGTTCTAGATTTTTGAAAATTATGATAATAAAGTGTGAAGGAACAAGTCGTATAAACCATCATTGGACCTGAACAAAGACCAGCAGGCAATGGTTTTGAAGCAAATTTGATTGCTTACTTCTAATTATGTAGAATAAAAGTATAATTGGTGACAATTACTGCTATTGACGAGCGGCACTTTAAAAATAAGTGTGTATTTAAATCTGAACAACTTACATGCACAGGTGTTTATAACAATTGTTGACAATTATATTTATTTTCTGTCAACTGACCATTCATAATGTCCAATTATTATATTTATATTGGACCCGACAGACTGGCCAAAATATCAAATTATATTTATTTATATTTTCGACTCCGAAGCCAAAACCAGGGAATCAAATAACTGGCCTTAAGAAGAAAGTCCCTGCTTTCAAACATTGTCCACTGTCTGATCATGATATGAAGTAGTATCCATGTAGTACTGTCTGATCATGGTATGAAGTAGTATCCATGTAGTACTGTCTGATCATGGTGTGAAGTAGTATCCATGTAGTACTGTCTGATCATGGTGTGAAGTAGTATCCATGTAGTACTGTCTGATCATGGTATGAAGTAGTATCCATGTAGTTCTATCAGCGGTAGTGTATCAAAATACAAGATCTCCCTAAATATTGACCAAAGTTGTTATGATTATTGACAGCTTTAATTTAAGGGGAACTTTGTCATTATGAGAACAGATTCGTTCTAATGAGTACTCACAATATTATTTGAGGCCATAGGTGTCCTATCATTGATGTGTTGTCAATATGACTGGAACTCTTCTGTAGGGGGAGGAGGACATTGACCATGGTTCGCCCATCGAAGAGTTGGACGAGGAGATAGAGGAGGATCTGTCACCAGATGGCAGCACTGATTGCCCCACCAGTCCGATCACAAATGTCATGAAGCCAAATGAAACCATTGTTCTGGAGTTTGCTCCCTTGCCTAGAAAAGGTGACAAGATTTCTCAATATTACACATACACACACACACACACCAATAGTGACATTACAATTCTGTGTATTTGAACAAAATAATGTCAAAGATAGTATGCAATCCATATTATAATTATTATAGAACATTAAATTCAATTTGTGATGTTGCTGTAATTTTTGAATGAACATTTCATTGTTTTACAGGAAAAGTAGACAAGAATTTAACAGCTGCTCGTAAGAAGGACGTTGATTCATCAAGCTTTCTGAAGCCACGACCATTGCCTCACCCTGAAGCCAGTCCCAGGGGAACTTCCCCCTCCACCCCCAGGGCAGGTAGGTGTATAGTTCATCCCACTTAATACCCAGGCAACTAAAACAGGTAGGTCATTGTTCCTTATTCAGGATATGGATATGCACAGATTGGATTTGTTTCAAATAACTTGAAGCTGGATATCTTCTCAACAAATGTGTCTGTGTGTATCAGCTTTAATAGACACAGACAGACATATGCACAGTAAGTGTTTGCATAGTTATGCCGTGCATCGACATGAACAGAGTTATAATGACATGTAATCACAGTATTTGTTTGCATTATTTTTCAATGTTTCCATAGTTACACCGTCCAAGAAGTCTCTAAGACCGCTGTCAGCCAGCAGGAAGAACGCGGACGACCGCCTCGACTCCCAGCAGGAAACTGCGGCCGTGATGAAGGCACTGAAGGAAGAAAATGCTCGGACTCAGAATACCTCCAGAGATGTCACCAGAAGTCCCAGACCAGAGGTACTCCTAACTGTACAAACGGCGGGTGGTAGCGCAATGGTAGAACAGTTGGACTTCGGAGCCAAAGGTTCCAGGTTCAAATCCAGCCCAAGGGGCCCGGCATCAATGTTCGCGAAAGTTACCTTTCTGACACGATATTGATAGGATGCGATGTCTGTAGAGTGGCA